>JAHZNB010006495.1:0-22310 GCA_027744295.1 Callyntrura guangdongensis
AAAATCATTCCCAGGGGAGCCTTAGGGATGAGGAACCGACTGGTGAAAGCAGAATCTCAAAATTCGAAACCGTTTTTGAGTTATCGCACGGACGGGCAGACGGACAGACATCGTAAAGTTAATAAGTGACTTTCGTCAAACTTCGTTAGACTTTCGTCACTTAATAAACCTGCTATAATTGTAGCAATAGAGACGCCGATGAAAGCTTTGTATTGATACAAGCTAATTGAATTTATAAAAACTTGATATTTTAGTTTGTCAGTTGACCTGATATCGCTATACAAAATTTGAGCTAATTTGGATAAAGTTTTATTTTTGACCCCCAAAATGACCCCCGGGGGTCGACCAAATTTGCTGAAATTGTTCCCCAGAGATGCTACAAACCTAAGGTACCTGTGTGCCAAATTTGAGCCGATTCGGCTGATCGTCTGTTCTATAGAGTGATGATGGACAGACAGACAAACACGCTAATCTCAATACTCCGATGAAATATCTTTCATCGGCGTAAAAATCATGCATCGTGTGGCAATACTACGAACACTACGTCACGGGAACGAGGGTTGATGTTTGTTTACTTTCACAACCTTAAAACCCAGGTATTCATTACACCTTTTTATTGTATTTTACATTATTTCGCAACGTAGCCGTAAAACCTACCCTTTTTCTTTTGATTCTCCATTATTACAATTTTAATACTTCTGGAACAACTTTTTATCTTACGAGAGTTTGGAATGGTGGAAGGAGAGTATGCTACATTTTACAACTAGAACACTTTATGCAAATTCGTCTTATAGGCATATAGGTATGTATAATGTCTGTTCGTGTAAAGTAAAATACCCCTCATGCATACAGCCTTAAGCAAAATTCCCCCAAAGCATGGTGACATGACAAGCTTTATGCTTCAATGCCTACATACAGCAAGCGTGTTTTCCCTTACGTAACGCCGTGTCGTTAGACATGATAGAGTAACATAAGAGTGAGAACTACGAGATGGAAAAGGGGTGGCATAGCGTTGATCGAAATAGATATTCAAAAGAAAACTCATGTAACTGAAAGAAGCTCAAATCAAATGGTAAATCGCCATTTCCTCATTACATGAGAATATTATCATTTGTCATAAGTTTCTACCAAAATATTGAAACTCGGCATCCATACGACATATAAAATATGTTGGAGTATTAGATGTGAAATACACAGAGTATAAATTTCGGTTCAAAGTTAATTAGAAACGAGGAAAATTAAATTTTTTGTATGTAAACTCGGAATTTACTGACTGATGATGAGTCAGACGTTGTTTAGGGAAATTACGGTTCATTATTGTGAAAATTATTATTGGCACGCAACATATGTATGACTTTGGGTACTTCTGTAAGTAACCATATAGTATAAGAATTGGGTGTAAGAATACCTAACGAAACGGATGTTTAGGAAGAATAACCTTTCCCAGTTTTTTCATCCGACAATTTTTCTTACCCAAGTTTTTTCATCCGACAAGTTTTTTCTCAGAAAAAAAGTTTCCGAACAAATTCGATTTTTTAAATGCGCAAACAATTGTAAACGTCATACATTATGTACATTTTTATTCGAGAAGAACAAATTACAATAAGTACATAATCATTTTTGAGTCGCTTTGTGGGACGTATATTTTTTATGAAAGAAATTGGTTCTTGCGATTGACGAAGGCAAAGATGAACTAATTGAATACATTCATTGCGCATACAATCCATGTTATACTAATGATATATAGAGTTTTACCTCATTAATAACATGCATGAAAATGAAGGGTGCCGTTACTATAAAACCACTTTTAATGTCGTACATATCTTCTAAGTCAGTTTTTGTCGTCTCAGAAAAGACTCGGTAAAAACATTGTCTCGTTTTAAGTCTTCAAACTATTTTCTATGTAAAAATGTAACCAGCAGTTTTTATAGAATTTAGGCTTCTGGATTATCCAGTCTGTTCAAATAATTAGTAATTAATTGCACTATATATTTTTAATTTTATAAATGAGAAAAGTGTGATGTTGTGCTCATTTTACAGTTGTTTGTTATTGTGAGGTAGCCAGATTTCATGTAATAATAATAAACTGGCTTAATCGCTGTTAGAGACGCCGATGAAAGTTTTGTAATGATACATGCTGATTGAGGTGATAAAAACTTGATATTTTAGTTTGTCAGTTGACCTAGTATCGCCATATAAATATGAGCTAATTTTGCTAAAGTTTAATTTTTGACCCCCCGGGGGTCGACCAAATTTGCTCAAATTATATCCTATAGATGTCAGTACCCTAAGGTACATGTGTGCCAAATTTGAGCCAAATCGGCTGAATATAAATGAGAATAAGTTTAATTTTTGACCCCCCGGGGGTCGACCAAATTTGCTCAAATTATATCCTATAGATGTCAGTACCCTAAGGTACATGTGTGCCAAATTTGAGCCAAATCGGCTGAAGCGTCTGTCCTGAAGAGTGATGACAGACAGAGAGACGAGCAGAGAGACAAATACGCTAAAATCAATACTAGATTAAATATCTTTCATCGGCGTAATAATATTATCATTGTCCCATTGTCAGTTATGTGTATTTCGTCGTTTTGACAGATATCCCTTCTAATATTTGTCATAAATTTGAAAAATTTTGATAAGACAAAATTGGTAAATGCAATATATACAAATGATGTAAATGTTCAGGCAAAAGCATGTTGTAATTTGTATGTAAAAATAATTCTATTCAATAAAACTAACATCGAAAGAAAAATGTTGGAGGAAAAAACTTGGAAAGGTCATCCTTCATAAACATCATTTTCGTTAGTTATTACGTCTCCCATAAGGATTAATTTGGGTAGGTTAATTCTCATGATCACCACCGCAGAAGCGTTTTCTTCTGTTGGAAGAGAGATTTAACAACCTCCAAGTAGTAACAAGTATAGCATATTATGTTAGCCTGGTCGGGGTTAGGTGAGGTGTCGTCGTCAATACTCTGACTGTAAACTAAACAACCTGGACTCAAATGTGAACAAATTTTTCTTGAAAATTTGTCGGCTAATTTTTAATCGTTAAATTATGCAAGTTGAATATATATAATAGAATCTAATAGATTCTAATTTATACCGTACAGATAGCTCCTTTGCGATCAGGTTGCCCGTCCGCCGGTGCGATATCACGGAGAATTTTAAAATTCTGTTTTCGCCAATCGATAGCTCATATACGATCTAGTTGTGGTGACCGAATTTCTGATGACCGAATTTCTGAGGTCAATCGTTAGTCATAAACCGTTACCGTTAAAATATAAGAGAATGTCGTTATTGCCGACGCAATATATCAATCAGCAACCATAGATCCGATCTGGTCCAAATACCGTATACACACGTAGTACCCTATGACCCCTTCTAAAGATGTGTAAAATTTTGACCTCGGGGGCCCTCGGGGTCAAACGTCAATTTAAACAACGCTATATCTCAGAATCATGCGATTTAGTTCAAACTTAGTATGTACTAAGGTGTCTTCTATGAGTGAACAAATATTAGGGAGTGGATTTGGAGAGGAAGGTATTGTGAAAGGGTTTATGCAAGAGAATCTAGTTTATATTTGAAAGAATTTAGTCTTCAGACTTTATTTTTCCTTTGATATTTTAATTTTTCCTTAGCTCCTTCACTATGTGATAGCTTTCAGCAACACACCTGGTTGTAGTGTAGTGGTAGTAGTAACTTTCCATAGTTGTACTTAAGTCAGTCGCAGAAAAACGATAATTTCGAAGCGACAGTTTGCTGAACGTTTTTAAAATTATTGTTGTAAAAGGTGTAAAATGAGAGTTAGTAAATTACACATGAATTAAACTCATCCGTTGTTCTTCAAATTTTAATTGGTGCACAAAGGCACTTTTTAGAATATTATTAAGTCCCGTAAGCGTGGCTAAGGGATCTTTTTGAGATTGGAATCATGTCTGTCTGTCTGTCGGTCTGTGAGCACTATAACTTTTGTTCTACTTAACATAATTGAACCAAATTTGGTACACGGAGACCTTAGGTCAACATCTCTCTTGGTATTGAATTTCAACCCCAGATGTCACTTCTGACCGGAAATATGGGGGTCACCAGGTAACATGCATTTACATTTGCATGTTCACTTGTGCAGTATCGACGACATTACTTACGAAAGTTACATATCTGAGTGTTACACTCATCTCGTTTGTTTAAGGAATTGAGCGGAGAAAGTAAAAGTTAATTACGATAGCTCTTTTCGCCCTTCATTATCAAGAATAATACCAGTTGAAGATGTAAAAACTATGAACCAAGGGCCATTGGCATATTTTCATTCATCGCCACTACAGGTATCATTCATTCAAACCATTTTAATGATTAATGCATGATGGAATCCTAAAGAATTATGGATCAATCAATATGTGTATGATGTACAATGTATGCACAATGCACACTAATTAAATTAGTTATATATCACAGTTGTTAATTGCATGTTAGACCTACCTAATAAACCTACCTACCGTTTGATATTGTTAATATTAATATTGTTATAGAATTCTACAATCATTTCATTTCATAGCATCTTTTGTTATTTTCTTAAAGTAGCTGCTACAAGCTAAAACAAGCAATTCTCCCCTTGTATGTCAGATCAAATGAATCTTTTTCTAATCGTTTATATACCTGGTATATAGTGAGATCTAGATATTCCAAAGAAATTTTACGACGCAAAATTTTTCATCGCATCCGTATCCTGTTAAGAAAGGGGATGTGATGATGTGGTAATAAGGTTGTAGGAATACTAACATAGCCATTGCATATTTGTTCTTCAGTCAGTCAGCTACTTTTGGCAAGCTCTCACACACAACAAACAACAGAAATGTGAAGTAATGTTCACGAAAATGAGACGAAAGATGTAATAGCATTACGACCAGTTTTCTCATACCCTACCATTTCGTTAGAGAGTTATCGATGGGTTTAAAAATACCTCAATAAAACGCCCATTTAAATAGAAACCCCGAAGTAAGTATCTACAAAGTCACTGAGGCGGGCAGCAATTAAATCTGTTAAAAAAAGAGCGTCACATTATATTTTTATCACGGTATTGTGAAAGTTATGATGGTATGTAAGTATTCACATGGGTTGCTAGCTGGAGTAGATGATGGAAGAGCTAGCTCGAGTGAAGTCTTGCATCCAGCTAGAAAAGAATGTACGTAGAAATCTGTAGTGAGCAAAGTGTACACCACACCGCTCTTGGTTTTGGTTGGTGAGCCAGTAAAGCAGTTTCAAAGTAAGAGGAGGTGGAGAAGAAAAAGAAAAAGATAGCACATCATCTCCATCGCCATCATATTATCATCATACGTAAAACGCATAAAAAACTGGTGAACAGGCAAAGAGTTAGACTCTGTTGTCTTGGTGGAGTCCTCGTGCGATGATCATCAACATGCTAGGTGGTTTCGTCGTTGTTGTTCTTGCTGCTGGTACAGCAGTGGCACTCAGTCAGTATTGGTAGTAGTAGAGAAGTAACTTTGCCACTTGCCAGTTCATTTTTAGTATCTGTTTTTGCAGCGTCGTCGTCGTCGTCGCCATCAAACGCAACACTTATGAGGAGCAGCAGGACTAGCAACAATATTTTATCGTCCAGCACACCAGTCGTAGTGCTTAGTTAGAGAGTAGCCTCATCACAGGACTAATATAGAGCGAGTAGTTGTTTGACTGTTGTTTTTCGCATTGTTTTCTGTTTGTTCGTTTGGTTTCTCGTGAGACTGTCACACGGAGTTGTTTTGTGCAGGGGCATGAAACTAAAAACTGTACTTTCTATAGGGACGAGAGAAATTATTAGCTGCATGTCTTGATCACATCACATTATCACCATCATCCTCTTTGCAGAGAGACAGAGAGTGGGAGACAAAGCCAAGCGTCACCATTATCGTTGACATTACGATTATCCCTTCCATCAGCAGCCTCACCATCAAATAAATAATACACACAACAAGAGGACACGGGATAATACTTTTTTCTTCGCCCCCTAATAAACCTCAAGTATAACTTACATAATACTCAACAAAACTAACATAAAAAAGGCAAAGGCCTGTTCTAATAACCAATGCAACCCCCTCGCCCTAATATAACTAATACTGATACTAGTACTAGCAGCAGTAACACCATTGTAATTGCTACTTGAATTTTACCTTCCCAATTTCATTCCATTTTGTAACAAATATTACCCACAGAGGAGAAAATGTGCTCCAGTATTTAATAATGATAAAAATAATAGTCAAATTAATAACTTACCACACAGTAGTATTATCAAACTATTAAAGTGACTAAAATCGAAGACCAAGGACGAATTGTATAGAACAGGAAAACTTGAGTGCTTTCGTCATTTTATTGGTTCAGTCTTTTCTTAAAAAATATAACATTTTTACTGTTCTCTATGTGTGATACGTTGTGTGTGTGATACAGGACAAAGATTGGACTTAAAAGAAAAACAGAAAGTATTTAATTTAGGCTGACCATCAACATGGAGGTTGCGCCGGATCATCCCCAGACTGGGAACAAGGTCGAGGATTCGGAGGAAGCTGCGGGGCCATTACATCGGCTTTTGTAAGCCAAGTATAATATCCTTTAAGTATGCTTCTTCGCCTCTTTGGTTTAAGGTTTTTTCGCAGTAGTATGGTGTTTAAAAAAATTGTTTATTGGTTTATCTATAATTTAATTTGGTGTTCTATTATGCTCCGTTTGCCGTAGTTTTTATTTCGTTGTTTTTTAAATTTATAGAAATTGCTTTTCTGTGTGGTAATGCAACATTTAGTGGTGTTCTGTATTTGAGTGTGGTGGTGTATGTAAATTCAAGTTGCCAACAAAGAGTGTGAGGATAACTAACGGAGTTGTGCAGGATGAGATTTTCATGGAAAATGTTTTGTGGCCTGTCGGTTTTCGTGTGCATTGCAATGCATGCAACGTGAAAGCATGCGATTCTCTCCTTCAACAGGTTGAACAAAGGATGCCGATGATCATGAGACACGGCTTACTGAAGAAGCAAAGAGTGAAAAGAAGAAGTGTAAATAGGAAAGTTGTTGTTTCTTCCGTATCCTGTTGCTTTCAGTGGCAAGTAGTAAAAAGGATTACCGTTAAGTCATGCCACTCATTTATTCGTCTTTTCAGCACTTTGTTTTTTTTCTGTTTTTGGTGGACTTCCTACACCTATGTTATAAAACCATCGTTATTTCATTTTTTTCCAATATCACCCCAACGCCATGGAAATTATTGTTTGCTGAAATAGCTTATTTTGTGTTTTTAAAAAAGAGGCTCATAAGGTTTTGCTGTCGGGCAAACGCATCTAGTTTCGATCCAGGAAGGAGGACGGATTACACTTCATCATGGTTCATTTCGATTATTCTGTTACTTACTCTTAAAACTCTGAACCCTGTTGCATCCATTTTCGCTGTGCCTGAACGTAGAAGAGAAAAAAGTTAAAAATGATCGTGCCGTCATTATATCATCATAACAGCAATAAAGCATCCCCCAGCAAGCCAGTAGCCCACGAAGACCCAAAGCGGCCATAAATATTCTATTGAATGGGGACATATTTTAATATGAGCATCGTCTTGATATCTGCTGATGATGATGATGACACGTATGATACTGAGTACACGCAATCTCTCCTACTCTCAAATTCTCTGTCACTTACACACTTCTCTCTTCATCACAATGTGAGTCCATCATTCGTCTAGTCCCCACTCCAGTCGATGTTCACATTTTGCTATTGTTTTTAAAGAAGGAATCGCGCTCCGACTGGTGACACGACGAAACCGACGGGAAATGTACACTAATACGCGATATATGCTATACATGTATAGACAATACAGTAAGAATATGTCGCTGTATTGTAGCACATCATCACCATCGTAATCAGTATCAGTCAGAAAGAGATTTATTTCGAGCAATTTACTTAGTTTTTTTTTCTGTTAGAGAGACCGATCCTGTAACAGTTTCAATGTCGTTTCAATCGGCTCTTCCTGTCTGTAAGAGTATAAGTAGTTCACGACGCGCAGAGAGGTTTTTAGTTTGTCATGCAATACGGCTCAATCTGTAGCCATATTGTGTGCTACTGTGTAGTACACACACTTTTTTCTCGTGAGACTAAAATTCCAGAGGGACTATTTATAAATTTTCGGCATGTATGAGTCGTACTCTCGGTTTTCTGTACAAGCAAGTACTTGCACGTTCCGCAAGAACTAAAAGGTTTCATACACCAAAACTGGTGACGTATACCGATACCATTTTTCTCTTCCATGTATCCAGGCTCTTCTCCCCTCCACTTTGTTCCCCGTGACTGGAACAAGACTTTACAACAAATCTCACTCCATCAATCAGTTTGTCGTGGCGAGAACAGTTTCTAAATAAGTCTACCTGTGAACAAAGTGGTAGATAAACGCTCTGTATACTTTCAGTCGACTGCCGTCATTTTTTGGCCTCATCGTCTCTGTATTGATCTTGCATTTATTATGGGGTTATTTGACAAAAGCAACAAGCTGCACGTTCTAGCATGTGTAGTACGTGTAAAAACCACAGAAAGTATCGCAAATAGTAGTAGGACCACAAGATATTTTAATATCATAGATGCATTCATTACTTGGTATGTATGGCAGTAACTATAGTGGTGTAGTAGAAGGCATAACTTATATCGGTAATGTTCACCACATTCGAAGCGTGCACGAGATAGTTGGAGACATTCTGAGTTACTTTTAATTTGTCAACTTTACTCTCACACGATCAACGATGGGCCTTTCCCTGCTGTGTTTAATGCTTATTATCAGGGCATTATTGTGGCACTAGTGGGCCTTTATTGTGGCAATGATTGTGATTATATGGAAGTTGGTCATGATGAAGATATATATCATTTTCGAAAGACAGCTCTCCAACCCTTCGTCATCCGCTTATCCTGTTCGTTGAAAAGCCAACAACGTTTATGGTTTGACATTACCGTATAAAAGCGCATTGGGCAACTACTTCATTCACTAAATGCACTGGAGCAGATTGTATTGTATTTTTAGTGTTGTCATTTGCGGTCGTAATTTACACTCGCTTGATATGTTGTTTCAGCTTGCACGAAACGTTACTGGGAATAAATACTTGAAGTTACTCCCACCCTGGTTATCTTAGCCAATATCGACCTGCTTTGTTTTCTATTTACATGTGTTGAGGGTGATCATGGCGACTTACCAAAAGGCAAACCACATCAAATCTTTAATCAGTACAGCAACGACAGTTAGTAAAATCTGGTGAGCGGGATAATGTTCATTTGGTTCTATATGATGCTGTAGAACCATATATCACAGATAATCAAACAAGGGAGAACAAGAAAATATTTTGGGCCATTGAGCCAACATCTAAAGAACAAAACCCTAACAAAAGTTTCTTAGTTTTCAAGGTTTACCGTACGTAATAACAATTTATCTGTATGCACGGTTAAAAGTGTAAACTAATCGCAACTTTTAACTAACTGCGATGCGAGGGAGGTAACAAAGAAGAAACTCATTATTTAAAGGATTTACGGCCAGGGATAAAAAAATCCACAAAGGCACTCCCATAAACAGTAAATAGACAAACGTTGAAAGTTAAATTTCTTCTTATGTATCTCATTATCGGTTATTGGCTATTTATTTTTACAACGCCACAACGACGGCATATGTATACAATCAGTCACAAAAGTATCCTCTTAACTAGCGACAAGCTGGCGTTGTGTACAGTCGGCCACCCTTTTTATTTAGACCATCATCGTCATCAGTTGCTTTGGTTTAAAAACCCTCATAGCTACACAAAAAGTATTAAATGCTTTTGAAACATTAATAGTTATTACAGCCATAACACTCATGTGTAAATACTGAACACATAAATATTTTCAACGACGGCGTTAGGTAACGTCAAAGCGTGGGCTAGAAAAAAATATTCGTGCGCTTTTAAGAACGAGACTAGACCATTCCAAGACGATAACAATCAGTCGTATTTCAATTTATGCGTGCATCCGACCGAACGTCCTCAACATTTAAAAAAAAACTTTCTAATACCAGAGATGATGGCATAATATGGAAACATCTTTGTTTGAATGACTGACAGTTGAGTAGGTGACTTTTTTTCTTCCTCGCTCCCGGTTGTGTGTAGGTAAATATGTGGTCATAATGATATATCTATAGTTGGGTGTTTGGCGTCTAGATTGCACCTTTCTCGAAAAGCAAAGAAAATGAGATTTACGTTGGTAGAGTGTTTGCATGACCGTCTACCTTTGTTAATGTGACCACCCCATATTTTGTCGGTTTTTGCTGATAATGAATTTGAAATAAAAATGAATGACCAGTAGGCCTGGGATGTAGGTAGATGCGATGGGATTTTTTGTGGTAGTAGCTTGTTTTAAACAAATCGGTTAATGCTGAAGGCGACGGAATGACGACAGCCGCTCAACACTTTTTTGCACACGTAGACGGGCATGCATAAGTAGATGCTGTATACTAGAGTACCAACTACATACTTGTCTAAACGCATTCATCAATTTTCAAGTAGGTATGGTAATAAATAAATAATAATAATAATAAGTAGTCTGAAAAAGGGATCGCCGCAATGTTCATTTACGGCATAGTTGCAACATAATTTTGACAGTAAGGTATTAGCACATGAGCTCAGCTCATTTACGCACAAAATTGCTCATTTTTGTACAATTATACATTGAAACTGAACAACATCAAATTGTCATACCCATTATTATTCCCTGTTCAAATTGAATGCAATTAGTGAATGCATTCTCGTTGTACATTACACATTTACCAACCACGATAAACGTGGTCAAATGCCTACGATCTTTATTTGGAATGTAGGGAAGTAGAATATAGTTTCGTGTAGGTTTTTAATACCTGGCATTTTCCATGATTTTCTCCAATCATCAGTAGTAGTGGCTCACCTAGATTTATTGTGGAAGCGCTCTACTTGCACAATACTGATGTTGATGCGCGAAATGAGCATCAACATCAGTACCGACACAAAAAGTAAGTACGTAAATGCGTGCACATATGCATGTACTACCTTTTTCTAATATGATGATGAGTTTCGTCCTCCGTCACTGACACAATGGAAACGGAAAGGGAAGATGTGAACGAATAAGTGTATGAAAAACAGTCAAAACGACTCACTCACTCAGCTATTCAGCTCAGTTCACACAAGCAGAATAGAGTGAAGAAATGTGATTCCATTCCAAATTCCAACCAGTCAGTTTAGTTCCTTTCTGCTCTCTAGTACTCGTTCACTTCTTTTCGATCAACGAGTAAAAAGCACTTATTGGCTTCTCTCTCCCTTTACATCTTCTGTTCCCGTTTTTTTGCCTTTATTGCAAATATTCTTATGGTTTTTTAGACTTCGTCATCATCAGTAATATGAGTCCTTATAAGCCTGTTAAACGTATTATGTAGAATGTATTTATGTATTATGGTTATTGATTTATATCCTTCACCCCTGTAAGTTTAGCATGAAAGAATAGTTGAACTGGCTTTATTAGTTCATATCCCAAGTGGTATTATAATAAAGCTACCAAAGGCTATAAACTGACAAACTTGGGGTGAGTGTGGTGGTTCATGTATTGAGGGAGCAGTTGCTATTGTATGAAATAAGCATGAACATTACATATTTTTATGACTATTGTGATTCTGACTCATTTCAAAAGTCAACGTTTTTATCCTTAGTACAGACAGGCCAGTGCAGTTTCAGATTTCGCTGGAGCTCTCATTTAAGTACATAGTAGAAATGAGAATGTTATGTACAGCTCTGCGACTACTAGAAGCACACACATGTGTATGTACATTAAAATTTTAAATACGCACACATGTAAGTAAACACTGGACCAGTTACCTTACACATTATGGCTATGATTCAATTAGACTTACACAAGCTACATTTCCCAGACTTGCTCTGCGATGATTATGCATAAAGCTTAAGTGCTTCAAGTTCTCGTTTGGAATTATGTTCGGGCACATTTTGCAATTTTCGAGAAAAACCTGACAAGGCGACAGACACATTTTTGGCATGTGAAAGGACATTTGATGCTTATTATATGTTTTAGGAAGACAAACAATTATTTCATTTCTTAAGTAACAGGCCAGAAGAAAAGCTTTTTATTGTTGCTATTAATTTTTTACTATTGCAATTATAATTTCATTGAATTTCACCTCATGAATAAAGTCATAAACCGGCTTAATTGCAGCTATAGAGACGCAGATGAAAATGATTGTATTCATACAAGCTTATTGAATTGAACAAGACTTGATATTTTGGCTTGCCAGTTGACCTGGTATCGTCATACAAAATTTGATATAATTTGAATAAAGTTTAATTTTTGAGCTTCAAAATGACCCCCTGGGGGTTGACCAAATTTGCTCAAATTATATCCCAGAGATGCCACTACCCTGTGCCAAATTTGAGCCAAATTGGCTGAAGCACCTGGCCTGTAAACTGATGACAGACAGATGAATGGACAGACAGACAAACACGCTAAAATCATTACTTAGATGAAAACTCTTTCATCTGCGTGATAAACAGTGCTGACATAAAATAATTAATGACTCGAACCCTATCGCAAGAAGAACCTTTTCCACTTTTCATTATTGCATTGATGTGATATTATAGGACTTCAATCTCAACCACAATTGTTTGCGTAGTTAGTACCAATTAAGGTACAAATTTCGTTGTTTCTTGAACAGTTCCCATTACTTGAATATAGGTACTGTCATCTTGAACCTCACTATCTTATTCATTTTTTATTTATGAATCCGGCCAATCCGACGACACAGCATATTCTATTCCAGCCAACATCTTCAAGAAACACATTAACATTCCTTTCTTCCATTACTTGTTCCTTGCTGTATTTTTAGTACTTTTAATGTGCACATTCACTCCTTCTTCACATTCTGCCACTCTGTCTTTACATAAAACATTCTGAACGTGCGTATTTTTGTACAAAATAAATTGTACATGTAAAGAAAGCGCAGAATGCTTATAACGTTATAGTTGTAAATATGACTATATAACTGTAGATAAAATTCAATATCCACTCATAATATTTTTTCACACTCGTGTTCTTGATGAATCAAACTAAAACATAGTTCGAGCATGCATTCATAAAAATTGTATTTTAAACCAACAAAAAATAATTGCTGCGAAAACCCTTGAAATTAGTACACCATTTATTTATTTCTCTAAAGCTGCTTGTGAAGAAATGCAAGGGTGAAGACAATCTTTTGTAAAAACAAAGTGCTTGGCATTGCGGAATGCCGAGACGAGAAACAATTTTTATGGTTTACACCAGGTTTATACCATGTCATCCATGGGAGACGGCTGGCTAAGCAGCAAGTGGCTAGGCATGTGAGATTGCATCTTTATCCTACTTTGCTGTACTAACTTGTCAGGATTAAGTTTAGAACAAGCGAGTTGTTGTTAATATTCCATTTCGCTTACCTTGAGGCAGTAATTTACCCGTTGCTGCTGGTTTTCCATATATTTCTGTTGCTTTTTGCTTGAAATTACTTATTACGATCTTTTAGATGTAGTAAAACTAGAAGTTGGTGAGTGGTAATGGTAAATGGTAGCAAGCAGGTCTTTTCCTTGCCGCCCTATAACATATAAACATCATTTTGTAAAATGATGTAATGATAATGTGTATCTGTATCTTTTTATGAACACATTATTCATCATCAACTCACAACGATAGTGTACATCAGTAGTTATCCTTGCACGAAGCTACTTCCACATCACACATGATTTTACCTGCTGGCTATGAATCTGATGAGTTTCATTAAAATGTTAAGTTGCATTCGAATACTTTCTTCATCCGGATGGCTATTAAACAGACGTCGTCGTCAGTCGTCACGAGAAAGGAAGCATGTCTGTACGTATATATTTTGATAAGGATTCAAGTATAAAAAAGAAGTACAAATGTTATATGCATTTGACATTTTTGTCACAACTCCCCATCTCTTCTTGAGTCCATTTACGTGTTATAATTTATAATATAATTTCACACATGTGCAATTTCCGTGTACTAGTCGTGGCATAATCCCAGGCAATGACAGGGCATAAACGAATTATTACTGTTTATAAGGTAACACTGTTTGAAGTTTTGTAGTGATGTACTTTTCGTTGTTGTAATATAAAATAAGCTAATTATCTATATTTGCTGAAGGCTGTGTGTCTGCTTCTGAAGTCAATTTATTTTGAGAACTGAAGGAATAGAATGGCTTTTACTCGTTGAATGCACACTAGATTGGCTTGAACACAATGATTTTTTTGCAGACGAGGATCCTCTTCTCTCAAGATGAATGGCACAAAGTACACAGCTAGTAGTAGTGGTAGCGCGGCGATTGTAAAAATGCTTTGGAAAATACAATACAGAAGAATTCAGTGGTTCAGTAACAATGAAAACTCACCTCCTCCTGTCGAAAATTTTTGCTGTCTCCATGCCAGTTGTTCTTTACATTTTGCAGCTACGTAGTTCCGTCATCCTTGAAGTCGTTCGTTTATAAATTTTTGCTTTTACGCATACACAAAATGTTGGTAAATATAATTACATATTTTTGATCTCTGTGAAATCTGGAATTTCAACGAAAAAAGTCTAGAAACGACGCAACGTCGAAAACCAACGAAGATATACATCGATCGAGATATACATATATACGTATAAGTCAATGTCTGGCTGAAATAGTCTGAATGCATGTATGTACCGTATACAAATCTTCGTTTTTTGAGTCAATTGCCACCAATTTTGGCATACGCATTTAGAATGTCCCTGGGAAGGTTTTACTCAAAGTTCGGTAAAAAAAAATCGATTCTTTGATCCAGTAGGGCCACTTTGCTTAATGAATGAGCATAGGTTCTTAACGAATAAGCAAAAGTTTTCATTAAAATGAAAATAGCGAACAAAAATCACCATTTCTTAATCGACTCGGCTGAAATTTGTTACAGTGGTTCTGAACCAATCAAAATCACGTTAGCCAAAGTCTGGGACAAAATGGCCATTTTCAGGTCACTTCTTAGTTCCAAGTAAGTTATAATTTCAACGCACAAAAAACTTAATTTCTTAACAGATTGGGCTGAACTTTGGTACACCGGTTTGGGTTACCACAAAAACTACGTTAGCCAAGGTTTCGCGCCAGAATGATCATTTTCAGACAAGGTCACTTTTCATAACATCTCATTCTGAAAAAATTCGAACGGATTCGAGTGAAATTCGACACATTGGCTGGGAAGGAACACGGAATAGATAATACCCAAACTATCGAACCAAAATTATTGGTTACAATACAAGAGCTATTCTACATAAAATGAATGTCCATTATTTTTCCTGTACGAGAACGGGTCTTATTCGCTCGTAACTTATATTTAACTACGTAACATGTACATATGAAATATGACTACGCAATTTTAATTTACAATTCGCGTAGTATTCCAGAGTGGTTAAATATATATAGTCCTCAAAAGTGCTAACATATATTTTTAATGAAAAATCATTTCCAAATTCATCAAAGTATGATAATATTTTGTGTATACTAAAATGTGTGTTTTGTGTAGACTACTCCGACAGACAAAAATTTCACTTTCTTCAACGTTTCGTGTTTCGATTTCTCAATTTCTTGTTCATCACTCGCTTTCTTCCACACCTAAAAGAAGAATGGATTTTCCCGTTGCCTGTGTTTGTTTAAAAGATTAGCATAACATAGTCGTCTTTTTTGCTATAGGAGAATAGTTACCCAATTCTTAAAGTAAATATTTAACACATTGATATTTGATATGGTCGGTTTGCTGAAAACTTTGTAAAATGGAGAGATAAAAAGTCAGATAGATATAGAATAAAACTGACCTCGTTCATGACTTCCTCGATTCTTTTACCTTTTAATATGACCTATCCCTATCCTACAGGCAAGCGTAGCGTGGCATTCCACCATTCGCATTCGATCTGGTATGTGGGATTCTGTATCTTCCCATTATATATAATATATAACACGCCGATGAAAGATATTTCATCGGAGTATTGAGATTAGCGTATTTGTCTGTCCGTCTGTCTGCCATCACTCTACAGGCCAGACGCTTCAGCCGATTTGACTCAAATTTGGCACACATGTAACTTAGGATAGTGGAATCTCTAGGATATAATTTGAGAAAATTTGGAAAACCCCTGGGAGTCATTCGGGGGGTCAAAAATTAAACTTTAACCACAAAAATTAAACTTTAACCAAAATGGCTCAAATTTGCCATACTGGTGCCTTAGGTTGATGGCATCTCTGGAGGTGCAATTTCAGCAAATAATTAGCTCAAATTTGGTATAGAAGCCAGGTCAACTGATAAGCCAAAATATCAAATCTTTTCCAATTCAATCAGCTTGTATCAATACAAAGCTTTCATCGGCGTCTCTACTGCTGCAATTATAGCAGGTTTATTTTTAATGCATGAAAGTAGAGGAAAAATTGCTTGACAATTTAGTTTATTTTCACGATCTCTGTATTTGAATTTGCATTGGATATGCACATTATTTAATTTTTATGGTTCTAATGCTGCTGTTGGTGATCCTCGTCTTAAATCACTTTAATATAAGCGTTGAAGCATAAACAGCTGAACTCAGTAAGACTAAGACTACTGGGTTGTGAGTTGTGAGAGCCGAAAGTATCTCGGTAACACCGACAATATCAAGATCACATCATACACCAATTTTATTTTTTATCTTATCCCCATCTTCGCATCTTTACTACTAAGGTCGATTCAAATTATCCTGCTAGTTATCTATATACATACACCGAATGCCATTCATTTTGTAGTGGTTATAATGGATCATCGTGAACTATTCGAGACGAAAGCAGAGCATTCACTCAAAATATTTTGCTGTGCTTACTTTTCACACGCTGGGTTAGTTATTGAAGTAACGGGCTATGGAAGATGGAAACGACGGAGTAAAAAAACTCTGCAACTCTCTCTTAATCTCTTATGATTTTATTTATCTACTTGACAAAAGTAAAACAAGGACTGGCAGTAACTAAGCCAGATGTGATAGTGATGGTGATGATATAAGCCAATTGAGAACCATGTACTATAGCCACCACGTGCTTGTGTGCGAAATGACACGGAGAAACAGTAGAAGTCAGTTGTCGTGTTGATGAAATTCCATTGAGCTAAATAGTTTAACCCTAAAATCTCTCAAAGAAGCACCTTTCCCAAGAATTAGGGAGATGGAATGTAGAAAATTAAAAATATTGATTAAACTGGTATGCTGCGTAGGTGTGTGTATAACATTGAAATGTTCATGGCATCTGGCATGGTAGCTTTCTTCTCATGGGAATCATGATATTTGATCTTTCGGTAATTTAAAACCAGTTATTGTGACACTTTCTCTTTTGTTATCCCAAAGCACTGTAAGAAAACTATAAAACGATTAATTCGCCCTAATTCACCAAACTAACCCTTTCGATTGTATAAAAACCCTGCATTTGTATGTACGCTATATTGTTTGTACGCATTATATATTTTTCTTTCTTGTTGAAATGTTTACATTCCCGCAAGATTGGATATTGCACGTAAAAGTGTCATTTTGCTTAGAAATTCACACAAACAGCTGCCGTACAATAGTTACCGGCGTTCCAATAAAAATAGCTAGGATTAATCTAAAGGATGCCGATAAAATGCTACCTTGGTTAATTGTCTTTCATTTAGATTTAATAATGAATGAAATGTGGTTAACGAAGTAAAAAAGGGTCACGATTTTACAAGATATGCTATAATGTGCTTATAACTTATACTAAACTTTTCTTTGTATGCAATTGTACCTCGATTTTACACACTAGCAATTCGAAATTCGTAAACTTATTAAAAATTAACCGTTTTATTAGCCGAAACAATAATTTCATTTGGTCTTCAACCAGTACCTAAAATGGCAGCGGGAATAGAATGGAATTGGTAATGTATTAAATATTTAATTTTGGACATTGTATCTTCACAAATTGAACAAAAAATTTGGTGTCACAGTATCGATTACATTTACCATGTTTACCTGACTCAAGTACAATAAATGTTTCGATTCGATTAACCAAATTAATAAGGCAATAATGATACGAAGATTATGATAATATCTATTTATAAATTATTATATTTGATTCTATAAAAGACTATACTGGACTGGGAATAAAATAAAATTCAAAGAGTCACCCAAATATACAATCAAATACTAATACTTGTTGTATCCGTTGCCAAAAAACGAATCGTTCAATTTTAGTGAAACCTTGACAGCTTCAGGTTTTCGTTGTCTTAGAGCATGAAAAGTGAATTATTTCTGTCTAAATCGGGCACGACTTTAAGACACTTGATTAATTGAGAATCGATGAAAAAATAATCCAGCTTAACATCTCATCAATATTATAATGGGACATTATACATCAAAGGAGGTTCAGTCAACATTAAATTATATGAAAGCAAAACATAAAACATTCAACGTTGTTTTAGTCTTTTATATGAGGTATTAGACAAGGTAGACGCCAACAAGCACAAGCATCATCATATCGACCGGAGTAACAGACCTATTGTTTACTTACATTGTTAGAAATAAACACTGAAAATAATCCCAATACACTACAAATGAGGTATCGGTTAACGTTAAAATCCCATAACAAAATCACCTCTGAAGTATGGAAAATAAGTGTTGTTGGTGGACAAGCTGACAACAGATCATTTTGCCTCATGTCATGAGATCGTAAAAAAAGTATTTGTTCCATCATGCATGTATAAGAGGTTCAATGAATGAAGATCATCAACAAAATACATTATTATTGATGTAAGCCCACTGACAGTAGTAGGGGCATGGATGTTATTTTGACAGTAAAATGAGCATTAAACGAACCAACCATTTACTGATGCTGGTGACTGGTGAGTTTATTACTGATGTAGTTGTTACTTACGACGATTTAGTCCCTGGAGTATAAAATACTGACTTTGCTTTAGGCTGTCCGGCCGGTTGTACAAGTGATAACCTTACGTTGTAAATGGCTGTTGTTTTTATTTTTAAGTGCGCTTCATACAAATTACAAATGCGCTATTACAAATGAAAAGTAATTCGAAAGGTCGGATAAATTTGAAATTTTACTCAAAGAAAACCTGTCAATATATAATGCAAGATTAAAAATTAAAAATCTTTTCAAATTCCCTCAAATTTGATACTCCGTTACGTAAGTTTGTCCAGATTGATTGACATCTATGACTGCAAGGAGTCGTCAGACGGTAACATATTTTCAGGTCCAAACATCAATGCATTTGAATTGATTCTATTGGGGTAAGATTTCTTGTATTCAATCTGTTTGATCATAACTATAAAATTAATAAACATTGAGGAATATTCAATTGTCAATTACTATTTAAATTCTTTTAGTCGTTCATAAACTAAAAGAAGCTAAATACTAATTGCTGCTCCTCCAGCCTATTATTTTATTGTTAGAAGATAGCACAGACATAACCCCCCCCCCCCAAAAAAAAATAAATAGTAGGGTTTAACTTTTGCTTTGAATTTTAACAATGGAATTTGAATTAAAGGGAAAGAACAACATTGAAATATTTAATATGCATCGATGCAACTTTTGGAACATGTCAATATGTTGTCCCACCCAAGGGTCAGACTAGCAATATTATAGTTAAATACTTTTACTATAACCATGATTCCAGTTTGTACCCCATGGGATATCTAAAGAAGAAAACTGGGTAATGTTATAAAAGAAGGGAAAGAAAACACTACTGGTCGTGGTCGTACATTATAGTTTGCTGCCGCTTTATTAACTACTGAAAAAGTATTCAGTAGTTAATGATATTGCCTTGCTGTCTGTCTCTCTCACTCTGTGTGTGTCTGTCGGTCTGTTCGCACGGTAACTTTTGAACGCAAACGAATTTTGAAATTCTGTTTTCGGCAATCAATAGATATGCTCAATAGATTTTATGAGTTCGAAGATGGGGGTTTGGGGTGGGGTCACAACTTTTTTTCAAATGACAACCATACCTGAAACTTCGTGAACAGATACGTAATGAATAGTGATGACTTTTTGCAAAGTTTTACTCCCAGGGGGCGTCAAAGTTCGGCGGGGGTCGACTTTTTCAGTAGTTGCTCATTAGCGTTACAGGCTTCTCGTTATTATAAAATATGTGTTCAGCACCAGAACACACAACATGACAGACAGACATTTTCTGTTGCCTGTGCCACTGATTTACGACGGCAAGTGTTATTAGTCGTTGTGTTATACAAAAACAATTTCGAAAATAAAAAATTGTATCTGAAGTCTGATTGCAGATAAGTACGATCCCTCGAAGCCTTACTTCAGTATTATTACCACTTTATATATCTCGCAATTATTAAACCAATAACATTGAGTGTACGATTAAACTACTTGTGAACTTTTTTTGGCCGATCAACCTCAGAGTCGCTTCAAAACGTTGTAGATGAAGTGGCAACGAAAACTTTGAGGTAAAAGTCAAAATCTTACAAAATAATCTTGAAACTTAACAGCACAGCTATACATTGACATTATACATGTCAAACATGTCTACTTATGTTAGTATACATTATACATATTGAGGTTTGTGTGATCGTTCGTATAGTTGTGCAGTGAAGGTTACCAGGGCATTGACAAAAATGCTAGGCACAGCAGGGTCAACGGCACCAGGGTATCGACAAAGCAGTTACTCTAGTGTCCGCCACTTTTTAGGCAGTGTTTCTCTACACCTTAGATGAAACTAACTTGGAGGCCAGCAGATCCAGTGCCCTGCACAGCTATGCATGTCCACATCTACCTTCTAATTCAATAACTATAGTCCATTTATTTTAAGTCGCCTTTTTTGGTCCAGAATAGTGGAAAATAAAAAAAAACAAAATCCTTGTTAAATAACCAGAGGTCCTGGCAACGTTTTGCTTTTTAAAAGTCTGTATCGGAATGACAGAGAATGGCTCTGTTATTATTTAACCTTCTTTTACATGTACAAGAAATTTCCTATTTCCGATACACCCTTTATTTTCCACTATTCTGAACCAAAAAAGGCGACTTAAAATAAATGGACTATAGTCAACTCTTTGTTGTTTCTTTGTATTTATACCTAATAATAAGACGAATGTCTAACATGCTCAAAGAGATTTTATAGTACATTCAAACATTACATTACTTACTATTACACAAATTTGGAATTTTTTAAATAAATATTTTTTGCAGTCACAAAAGCACAATACAGTGCCTTTGAAATGGTTTGCTCTTCCTGACAAAGTGAAAAAAAAACAGTTCTTTTTGGAGATCAAGTCAAGTGTTCTAAATTTCAAACACTTTTACCGTCATCACCATACTTCTTAACTTTTAAAATGTGTACACCACATGTGGAAATTCAATTGCGTACATATCACATTTGAATATTATGTGGTAGCTTTAGCTATTATTACTATTACACCCACCTAACCCCACGTTGTTTGTATGTAGTGTCGTAGTGTTCGTTCACTTATTTAAGATAAGTAAGAAGGGTAATTGAATCTCAAATTAAACTGAAAAATGTTTTATTTGTGTTCGTTTTCGTTTCTTCTCGTTCGCCATCCTCGTTCCACACATAAATTGCAATGATTCCGAATGCCAATGTTCCGGCTCTGAACATTTTTTAGTAATAAGAAAAACTACAAGCTATTAAAAGAGATCATGAAAAGACATATATGTCGCTCGAAGAAATGCATATGTCGCTCTTGTTATTACTAGTCTTATCAGCGCATTCTACAATGTGTTGTATGGGATTGTTGGATGAATGCGAGGTCTTGTTTTGTCCCATTCTCTCTCTCTCTCGCTCGCATTTTCTTTTCTGTCTCCGATATAATATAACCAAAATTTAACATGCATTAATATGGCGTGGAAATTTCAACGTGCTCTCATTCTCACTGCATGTTTATCGTCTTTTGAAAGAAAACTTGCTTTTTGAAAAGTCCACTACTCCCTTGTTTTTGGGTGATCAGCGCCAGTCAAAATGAAAGCATTGTCGTGTATTGTCACTTACGTTTTTACACTTTTCCATGGTCGTCATCATAAAAGGCACCTTAAGGATGTTTCATGTTTTTGTACGTCCACATTATTCTCTATCTACTTGTAAAAAACGAAAAAATCTCTGACACTTCCGTTTGCTACTGACTTACACCGTTTTCTGTTGATTCCTTGAAACACACATACACTCTTTATGTTGACTTTTTCACAAATGCCATCCATTTGCTGGATCTTCTGCCAAGAAAACACCAAAGCAAAAAGACGAGACCTG
>JAHZNB010006496.1:0-23003 GCA_027744295.1 Callyntrura guangdongensis
CACGCTAACATTTTCTCTAGTGAGCTTCTGCATCCCTCCCTGGATAAATCCAATCTCGTTTTATGCTGCAGCTTTTTCTTTCCAACTTTTTTTACAAACTTTTTTTCCTCTTGCATTCACCCAGACGAAAAAAATTATACCATTTGTGTGTATGTGTGCTGGCTTCACACCAGCTGGGGAGTAAATTACCCACGTATATAGGTAATGTTTAATATTCTTTCAACAACTGCAAAAGTCAACAATAGGTACACATTTCCCCGTTTTAACATAACCACTCCAAAATCAGCTCACACAGCTCCAAAATTTATAATGGTATTGCACACCGGGAGTAGTTCTTCAGAAAGCTTGTTGAACGAACAGTCATTCTCTTTTTTTTGTATCAATTTTTTTCTGGCTTTTTGTACTTACTTGACTTTCTACCCTACTTTCTCTTTTACGTGTCGGCACAAATACTTCAAAACTTGAAAGGATCTTTGCCCACATATATTCGCAAATTGCATTCACCCTCGTAGTAGTGTAGCGTTACTTGTAAGACATGATGGGAATATGCGAATACAAAAAAACATAAAATTTGCTTACCCTTAGAATAAAAAGCGGAGAGAGAGGCGAGAAGAGAAAAATAAAAAGAGTGAAAGTCCGAAAAATATATGCTGGCTTGCCTACTACTACTACTACCTCTACTGTATAAAGCATGACGACACGACACTGTGTTCTTTGTGCAAGTTGTCTTTATGGTCTTTTTCACCGACAGAAAAAAATGGGCAGAGGAAAGTCATGATGCATGCAAGCAAGCGAGCAAGCTTTAGCTCATGAAAATGAAATCCAACTAGAATGAAAGTAGTAAAAAAAGGAACGCATTCAATATTCCCATTTACACTTTTGCCCTTCGTTTCTTCTCTTTTCCCATTTACATTTATCCTTTTTTTTCCTGTTTCTGCCAAAGGCAAGCTATGAGAGAGCTGATGTGAATGTTGGCGCGATTTTTTTTTCTCTAAAGGTTTTTATTCACCGGAAAGCAAACAGAACGTTTAGAATGGAAATGGCTTCGTTTTCTTGTACTTGCCCTATTTCATCGCCCTCATCATCAGGATACCGTCATGTGATCATTTTGGTTTCGGCTCTGCTGGTCGCCTCATTTTTTACGCAAAAGAGAGGCTCATTTTCATTCTTTTTAACAAAAGGCAAAAAAAAAGTTTATGCTTAAGTAGGTATGACCAAGAGTAACAGTATACCTAAATTATGGCTTTCTCTCTTCAAGTGAAAGCAGTTTGCTTTCTTTTCAAAGAGAAAGCACACGACCAGCGTATAATAGCGATAAAAAATGCGACTCCTAGGAAAATGGTAGAAGTAATTGGGAAGGACTTGCCGATATTTCATTTCCACTGGAACGAAAAAAATACGGGTGCTTTTTTAATTTAGAGACCAGCAAAATGTCCTAGTGAAAATAATTATTTTTTTGAAAAGAACATTTTAGGTTACGTCCAACAGACCGTAGACAAGTGTGGTGTGATGCCCTTAACGATCTTCGCTTCACCTGTCTTTTCATGGCCCTCAGCATCGAAAGATTTATTTATAGCGACGCAAATAAAACTGAATAGGACGACACTCGTTTTAGTTTAGGCCATTATTCTTCAACTAATCTAATTAAAATATTCTGTTGGCAGTCAACAGGTGACAAAGGTAAAAAAAATCTAGTTTCCACAGAATGTGAAACCCAGGACTGTGGTCCGTGGTCAACAACTAAAAAATAAATTGACATTGACATTCCAATATCACAACGGGTGCGACGCATTTAGCAATTTAACCGCTAGTGTAAGTGCCGTCAGACCCGAGCCTTTTCGTTTGTGAAGGAAAGGTGGGTGAATTTGAATAGAGTTTGCTATTAGATGTGTCATTGCTCCACCAGGCTTAATTAGCTGCATTCAGAATTCAGACTGAATATACATGATCGCATTATCGTTATCGTAAGCAATTTATTAATGAAAGACACGACGGCACACTAATGAGTACTTGTATTTTGGGTATATGTACGTGTGATTATTTTAGGAGGTACTGTCATTGGACACGTAAGTTTAATGCGTAGTTCCACCCTTCAATGATCATAATGATGACTAAAACGAATACAAGCGACGTTGCAGTTGTTCAAAGTTTAGCAAATACTACGCCTTCCAACGAGAGTAAACAGAGAAGAAACTGCACAAGTAATAAGAATGAAGCCAATATATTCGCAAAATTTATCTCATATTTTGTACATAAAAACTACACCAGGAAATTACACGTGTGTTACGTTTAGTATGCAATTAACGCATGGAGCAAAATACGTCGTTTCATGAGCGTACGTAACACCAGTACCATTTGTGAAAATCCTGAGTAAATAAATAGACTCTTGAGTTTCCTTCCGAGTCTACTTTATTATATAGGTTATGCAAACGTCGAATTACCTGGATGGAGCTTCCATAGAGAGAAATCGGTAATCCGTGTACTAGTAATGGCGACATTATCAGTAAAGACAGATGTTTCCGTCAGTAAATTGAAAGTAAAACAGCTATTTGTGTTTCTGCTTTTCCGTTCATTCGACCATTGTACGCGCCATTTATCTAAAAAAGGAGAGCTACAATGCTGTAACAATACTCGTAAATGAAGTAAGCACCCAAGTAGAGGAACAAATCGCTGGATTAAAAGGAATACACACTAGATTAAGTCGATCACGTTAAGTACAATCAATATACATAGATGCGCAGTGTAACATGAATTGTTAAAGAGATTTTCTATTTTTGGATTTGCCAACATTTGAACAGGCGTTAAATCATGTCAATACAAATTACCGGGATAATTCATTTACTTGTTTGCGCTGTCACTTACTGTTGAACGTGTATGTCATGGCTGAAAAAAAATACGGCGAACGGACCATATGACTCTTGACCTTAATGTTTCAGTCACCATTATCAGAGACAGGACAGACCTCGAACCAAATAAAATTGAATATAAAGAGCAGTAGCAAGCTTTAATGGTCAAGAATAGGTTGCAAATTATAGATTTTCCGGGGAAAAATAGTACAAGTCCATTTTATCATTAACTTTTTTCCTAGTAGGTAGATTTACAATAATAATAAATAATCTTTATCGTGGATTCAAGATGGCGGATGCTTGAAAAATATTTTATTGCTTTGAAATTTTGATGATGAACGTGGGCGCCACCCTCAAAAGTTACAGGCAACAAGCATAAGTGGTACTTGACTCTAAGGGGGGTGATCCAAATTGAAGTTCAAACTAGAAGGGGGTGTGAGGGTCATCACAAAAGAGTAATATTCCCCGAAACCTGTCCATTCGGTCGATATAAAAATCGTTACACGAGAGGGTGGGAGAATGTTAAAATATTTTTGGCTTGCGTTGTATATGAATAGCCCCTAAGTCCAAATATACACCCATCATCCATTCCCAACCAGATAAAATACTTTTGTGCACTTTAACTTTCTACTTTTGTCCATTTCATGTTTGACTGATTGTGAAGGAGAGCCGGGGAGAGAGTGAAAGAGAGGAAGGGAGTGAGAGAAAGAGAAAATGCACAAAAGTGTCTTTTGACATCTTGAGACCATCTCTACTTCTGTCCTGCTTTTTTGTGAGTCTCTGTATATACATATGTGTGTCATTCATTATAGTTAAAAGGCAAGTTGTTTTTACGTAAAATGAAAAGGATGACGCCATCAGAGACGCTTTTCTCCTTTTCAATATATACAGACATCATACGAGACCATGTTGGGAGCGTAGTATGCAGTTTCGCTACCCTTTTAGAAAATTACTTTTCCCACTGGAGTCCTTCCACGGGATAACTATATCTTGGTTACGGCAGCAGCAGTATAAGCACACACATTTAATCTAAAACACTTGATGCCACTGCTGCTGCTGCTGCTGCTACAAAGTAAAAGTTAACTAGTGTCCATGAACGATCATCAGATCGTCGTCCCAAGCAAAAAGTTTGAGAGAGGTAGTTAAAAAGCCATTTTTTACGGCTGGACCCCGATTGGGGAAAAAGTTGCCAGATTTTTTGATGGATGATGATGGAATAATAATGTTAGTATGTGTTTTTATTCTATAACTTTTCTGGCGAAGTATAAAAAAGCTTTAAAACATGTTACCTTGCACCTTATTTAAACAAATGGAATAAATTCTCTGATTCTCCGAAAATAAAGTTACGTTTCTCCTTAAAAATTCAAAAGTAAAAAAGCTCAGCAAGAGAAGAAAAAGTATCAAAATTTTAAATTGAATCCTACAAAAAGACGACGTCATTTTATACCAAGGGCACATTCAAGTTTTTTTTCGTGGAATGAATTTTAAACTCATTCCACGTGTGGGCGGTGGAGACCAAAGTAAGCATGTTAAATTATTTAGCATTAAAAATTGACAGTGTTGAATACTTGGATTTTTTAGCATAACGTTGTATATGCACAGCCCCTTATATTTAAATATCTTAAAAAATGATCACACAAAATATTCCTTTCAAAAGTCTCTTCTTTGCTGAATAGCAAACCTGAAATCAGATAGCATCGGCCGACAACAGGAATTGTGCGCCAAAAGCGAATCAAATTCCGTAACAGAATATCAAACGGGAAGGCTTATAAAAATTGCAAATTCTCAAAATGCAGAGATGTCAACAAATTTTATTTGATATAAGTCCCTTGACTGAGTAGTGCAATTTTTGCTTTAAATACTAGACAGCATGTATGGAAATGTACATGAAGGAAATCGTCAAGACTACCAAATTATTACCGGCAACTAGTTAGGATATAGAACGTTGTCGTTAAAAAATACCAAACTACCTCTGAATGGCACAGAAAACTTGGCGGGGATTGTTAGCAGATATTTTACAACGAGAAAAATCATTGGAAAGCTCTGCTAATCCTTTTTTCCAGATAGGTACAAGGTTCCTCGGGTACAATCCATTCTAAAACTTGTGCTCCCTCAATTTTCTCCTTTTCCCTGCTCCTTGATATCATTTTAATTTCATCAATTATTTTTTCATGTGCTGAATCATTCTTCTGCCTGATTCCCCTTTCACGGTAAATTATTGAGAGCCTGTTAACGTTTAATGACACTGAATGTACATACACGACGGCAATGGCAACACATACTGTGCTTCAAAGAGAAAAATGAGATGAAGTCGACAAAAGTCTTTTTATTCTCGGGCTTCATCTCACGAAAGTAAACATTAGATACGGCACTTTTTTTTCTTCGTTTCTCTCTCTCTAGCTGACTTTGCACAATGTTACCAACCGTCTTGTTCCGTCTGTATTTCCTCTTCTTTGAAAATTCATCATTCAACTCGCGGAGAAAGCAAAATGCAAAAATATCACTGCGTTGAGTACTATTACAAAATGAATAACGACAAGTTCTCTAAAGCAGTGTAATAAGTCACGCCAAAGGAATATTATACAAGAATCCGAGATATTCCCTTTTTCCTTTCCGGTGTGTCTAGTGAAAGCAAACGGGACCAGCTGCTGCTTTCACCGGGCCAATCCTCTCTGCCATATAGATGGGGACTAGTTTCTCCTTTCTACCTGGTGTGTGGTCCATAAAAAGCCCACAGAGCTTACGTATGTATAGTACCTACCACTGATTGCATATAAATGACACACTCAAGTTTATAATGAACAGCCCCTTCTTAATCTACATAATATACTGGGTCGTTTCTGCTTCTCAATTTATTCCCTTTCCTGATGCTGAGCTGCTCTAGGTGCCTTCTGGCTTTTGTCGTTATCAAAGAAATAGAGCGGAGCAGGAGGGGAAAGGAGGGAAAAGTATGTAAGTGGTGTAATCGGAGCCGAGTGGAGGAAATAAAAGAGTAGTTAATTCTATTCATAAAAAATGATTTTGCAGATTTTCCTTTTTATTTTCCCTCGAGCAGCAGCCCAGCATATGAATGAAGTTAACAGCACACACACACACACGATGCGTCTATACGTCCATACGTGTGTGCAGTAGACTAGAAGAGTTTAAAAATCAGACATGCAAAGAGAAAAGAGAAAGCAGGAGCGGGAGAACAAAAAGTAAAGAAAGCGAGAAGATTCATTTCGGAAACCGTTTTTCCCTTTTTGCCTTGGGAGTAGTTTATTGAAAGAAATAAATCTCTTTGAAAATAAGCGTTGCTGACTACAAAACTCTTGGATGGACTAACTAACTCTCCCGTTCGGTGAAAGCAGTGTGCTTTATATATACGCTGAAGCTTCTCATATTCAATACTGTAATAATTCATGGGCCGCTCTTAGAGTTGACCCAATTTCCCCAAGAAATTGCAACTGCTTTTTGACTTTGTAACGCGCGCCGAGTGAAAGTACCTAAATGGCTGGTACTTTATAACATATTTGCTTTAAACTTCCTGTGTGGTATGAAACATGTATGGGATATCCGTTGAGTGTATGTCTACCTCACACAGTAATGAATAAGTAATTAATCGAAAGAATGGAGAGACAAGTGAAACGGAAAGAACGGGGAAAGTAAATTAAAAGTCTATTGAGTTCTGGAGGCGAGCAGGGTAGAAAAGCGGGCGCCTTTAATGAAGTTACATTTTCCAGTTAATGGGGAGCATAATGGATCACCTTTGGAAAAGTCATTAAGCAAAAATGAGTTGTCTACTAGAAGTAGTGTGTAGGTTCATCATCGTCGCCATTTTCTCTTTTCATCCCTGATGGAGAAAGTCAGGAGAAAGTAAACAGCGCAGGAAAAACACGCTGACTCCTAATCAGACAAGGAATCACCGCTAAATGTAAATGAAACTTGGGGCGAATCATTAAAGATGTAAAAGGCATTTACGGAGAGATGGTTTGGAACAGACAAGGAATCACCGCTAAATGTAAATGAAACTTGGGGCGAATCATTAAAGATGTAAAAGGCATTTACGGAGAGATGGTTTGAAACACAAAAAAGTTTGAAGAAAGTATATCGTACCTAAATTTCTGGTAAAAACCGGAAAAGTGAAAGGTAAATTGGAGAGGAAACGATTCTGACAAAGACTATTTGGCTGTCATTTTTTGAAATTTTTATAGGAAAATGGTGCTTTGATTTCTTTGATCCAGCTTGTCATGTCCCAACTTTTCCAGTACTTTACCTTACAATTGTGTTAATACCTCAGTGGGTCTCCTGTCAGTATTGTTGACAACTTTTTGACGACTTTGTTTAGTGACCAAAAGAAACTCGTAACAAAATCTATATACTTTTGTGCTTTATTTTTCTTTCCTTTAAAAGTACCGTCTACCGTACACGTAGTTATTGTCTCTGCACAGCTGAGAAGTGGATGAGTAGGCCACTAAATTTTACATGCATTCAAGTGGGTATTCTACAACACCATCTAATTTTAAGAGTAACAATCTTGGTAACATGATAAACTTATTCTTTTGAGAAACTGGTGCTGCCCTCTGAAAGGTGTGCAGTGGCTATAACATGTAACATAACAAATAAAGGCATCTTCAATTGGCAACCGTCAATTCCATAAAAAACCAATCCCTTCTTGCAGAAAGTCTGCACAACGACTTTGTGTGCACACACAGGACACCATATTTCAGTAATAAAAACAGGAAACTCATGTAGAATGGCAGGGAATGAGCGAAATGAGGGCCAAAACAAAACACAAACATCTCATCTCAGAGAAAGAAAACAACAAAGACAGAAAAAAAAGAAAAAAGCGTTGAAACCTTATAAACATACACACAGTTTATGTTCCCATGTTCCCTCTCGCCATCATCATCATCTTTCCAGCCAAGTCAACCTTTCACTTGATTTCCCTTTGTTTTCATCCAATTTGTTCACGCTTGTTTTGTTTCTTTCGTCTCGCATTGTTCATTTTTTTCCTTTTCTTCTTTTCCCCACCCCTCCCCATACACGGAATCGCTAAAAAATACATTTCCTGTGAGTCAAGTACCAAAAAAGGGAAACGACCAACAAAATAGATGAAATAGAAAAGAGAGAGAGAGAAGTCCAGTTGATTTCCGACCCACAGAAAATTTTCCGTCAGAGGAAAACACTCCACACATAAATATGGATGCAGCCACATGGACAATTCTCAAATCCCTTTTCTCTGTATCCGGTGGTGGGGGTCGTTCATCAATCCCGTTCCAGAGTCTTATACATGTAGGCATACATATAAATGTTTCTCAATCGCTACCATTCTTTATGAGCGCCTCCCACGAACATTTGAAACGTGGTTGCACGCTTTCCTGCACCGCACATATTTATGTATACGGCCTGCAAGTGAAGCCACTTTGTTCGCTTTTCTCCCTTTTTGTCCAAGACATCCCGTGGCAGCAGCTCAAGCCAGTATCTTTATTCTACCGAAACGTAAATGCATCCGTATCCCTGCGTATATAAAGTCAACTTATCCTCTGCTAACAATACATACATTTTCTTTTGCTCAACAGCAAAGTAAACAGAGGGCCGTGTGGTAGCAGCCAAAATTTCCACAACAATGCAGAAAGAAAAGCATTGGTTGTGTGCTCATTCGTTCCGTTCCACTTGGTTGGAAGAATTCAAGGTCGGCACAATTGTTTCCCGGTCTCTTTTCCTTTTCGTACCCAAACATTGCAACAATGAATGAGGCGAAAGGAAAGGCGAGATTTATACTAAAAGTAAATATACTTAAAATGCTGCACATTAAATTTTATCCCGTGGGAGCACACGAGCGCACAGCCACTTCTCTCATAGGAAACACATTTCAGTACAAATAATGGAAAATTTACAGTGATTTTGAACAGTCCCATCGCGCCTTCTTTACCCGTTTTTATACAGTATAGTATAGGCGCAACACACCTTTCAGAGGGCAGCACCAGTTTCCCATAAATGTGAATGGATCGTCCTACCGAAACATCGCCATCACAGTTGAAATTAGATGACACGATGCATTATTTGTTTTGATTTGTTTAAGTTGATTCGTGATACACCAGAGGTCACCTACTTCTCAGCTGTGTAGAGACTATATTAATAAATCTGTGATCTATGCCTTGCCTTAACAACGATTATCTATTTTTACCAAAAATATACTTCTCTTCCATTTTCATTTACCCACACAATATGTTAATCTAATTTGGTGTGCTATAATGTAAACGTGATCCTCTGGTATTTACCATGCACTAAGGATAAACATGACTGATTATGAATAAGAATTGTTTTGAGCGTATTACCTCCCACGCGACCAAAACTAAATTATACTGTCCATCATCAGCCAAACTCTTACTCTACTTTTTGTAGTGGTAGTCTTACAAAACCCACCAGCAGCAACAACAAACAATTTTCCCAAATCTGATATGTGACTAAACAGAGGAAAATAATTTATTACGCTATATCATCATCCCATCCTCCTTTGCTTCTCCTGGTATTATTTCACAAACTAATCCTAGATAAATATAAATAACGGCCATCCGGGATATACAGAAAGCCATGGCCCTGAAAGATATAAAATGCGATAAAAACCCTTATTTCACTAATCCAGGCCATTACATTTTTTTCTGTCGACTCTTTCTCCTCTTACAATTCCACCCTACTACGCGGTAGTACCACCATTACACAAATAGCCATCACAAAACTATAGAAAAAAAATATTGTTGGACATGACCATAGTCTGTTAGCAAGATCCTTTTTCTCAAATGAAATAATAAAAATAAGAATACACAAACATGAGCAAAAGACGTTCGTTTTTGTTTTCTTCAGTTAAGTAAGTTAAGTGCGGCGGCACTGTTTATATTGTAGCCTGGTGGTCTTTCTTATGATGATAATGATGCTGCCTGTATGTTTTCTCGGGAAATGCCCAAAAAATCAGAGAGAGTTATATCCCTTAGGAACAAGAAGAGAGAAGATGATGATTACTAGAGAGATACAGATAGAAGAATCCGCCAACCCGCGTATAACACATCATCATCAGGAACATCATGAGAGAAACCATAACACAAAAGCAACAAAACGATAGAACACACACGACGACATGAAGAAGAAAACGTCGAGCAAAAGTGGAAATTCAGGAAAGAAAGCCGCCGCTACCATCATCATCATCATCAGAAACAGCATCTCTCCCTGGAATGCATTTAGACTCTGAGCTCAAAAATAGCAGCATCAGACCAAGCAAACGCCATCATCATAGATATTCTTGATGCTGCCTAACTTTGTCGGACCGTGTAGAATATTATGGAGCATAGGAAAGACGGCTCCCAGAGAAACTTCCGGGATATGAAAGAAAAAAATCGGAATTTTTTAAAAAGTTTGGTTACATACGAAATTATTTTGTTTTTTTCGGACTTTTTGTAAAAAAATATATTTTGGGTGTACATAAGAGGATTTAAAACGAAAACTTGAAAATTTCTGGAGTTTTTTAAACACTGATTTTTCGATTTTCCGAACACTTCCCCCCTCAATTTTTCAAATATTTGTTCTCTCAATTTTCCGAACATTTTTTCTCTCAATTTTCCGAACATTTTTTCTCTCAATTTTCCGAATATTTTCTCTCTCAATTTTCCGAATATTTTCTCTCAATTTTCCGAATATTTTCTCTCAATTTTCCGAATATTTTCTCTCTCAATTTTCCGAATATTTTTTCTCTCAATTTTCCGAATATTTTTTCTCTTAATTTTCCGAATATTTTCTCTCAATTTTCCGAATATTTTTTCTCTCAATTTTCCGAATATCCTTTTCCTCGATTTTCCGAAAAAAAATTCTCAATTTTTCGAATATCTTTTTTATTGATTTTCCGAATATTTTTTTTTCAATTTTCCAAACATTTGTTTGTTTGTTTTTCGCGACGATTAAACAGTTAGTTTTCAATGAATTTGTAAGATTCTTCAGGTCCGCCTTTGCGTAACTTTAACTCTCTCTCTCTCTTTCTCTCAACGAACCGAATAATATTGCTAGAAATGGTGCGGCAGCACAGAAGAATATGGATAAAAGACATTTCTATTCCACTAAAAAGGGAATCCTATTGCTATAATATACAATGAACCGAGCGAGAGGGAGAGAGAGGCAGCGATAGACGAAGAAGGCAAGTCAGCGAATATAAATAAAATCTTGTTTTATTGCGGCAATAAAAATTTCATCTTGCTCTTTTCAGCAGCGTTTTATATATATTGTACCAAGAGCAAACGCTGTTATACAATCCTTATTCCCGGGTTTACGTAGTTATTATTGGGCTGAACGTTGAACGTGTGCCGTTACGAACAAACATCACCACTGAAAAACGTTCCATAAAGCTACAGCTTTTGAAAGAAAAGTATACGCTTTTTGGATGAATAAATAGCAGAGATACATTACGAGAATCTACAAGATTGGTTTTTAGGTTGGGGTATGTATGTTTTTTCTCGAATGTTTTGTTAGTTTAGTTGTTTTTGACCTACGAAGACTGGAAACAAACGTAAAGAGAGGCTGTACTCTGCCTTGACTGGTGGGCCGTTGTTGGATTACGATTGGAATATATGGAGATGATGTTTTGACTGGTATATTTATGGAGAGAAAGAGAGTTAGTGCGAGAGAGAGAGAGAGAGAGAGAGAGGAAACAAGCCAAAACGCTTCTTGGAAAGGCCATATTATAAGTTCACAAATTCAACTTTTGTAAGCAAAGCAGTCAACTAAATAGGTTCACAGGATTGTTTTATGCTGGTTGCTACATTTGTGAAGTAATTTACTTTTTGTCTAGATATGTGCCTAAACACATACTCATCCGTGTAATATTTATGGCCGCTGACTCTCTGGGTCAGGGTGTATAGTTCATCCCAAAATGAAACTCTACTTACTCGGCAGTGTGTGATGTAATCTGAATCTGTTTTGATGTGTGATGTGACTGGTGAGAAGTATGAAAAACATTATTTCGAGTTGTTATTCAAAATCTGAGAAATGCGTACGCGACATTTTACTTTTGAAGAAATTTATTTTCTTTGTGTAGCAGCCACATTTCTTAGCCACCCTGCATTAGTTCAATTTCAATCCGTTTGTAAGTTTTCCCCGAATTTCCCGTAAAAATGTTCTCCAAGTCTGTGCTGGAATGCCAAGGATATTTAGAAGCGGGTGTGTAAAATCTTGGGAGTCGGAAACGCAGATTTTCCGGGATATTTTGAAATTTTCGTTACAAAATAATATATTTAGGTTCTACTGAGATGAATTACGTTTGTTTTTGTATTTCCCGGATTTTTCAGTAAACTTTGTCAAATTTTAGCAAAAAAATTGAGTTTTTCTGGGAGAAATAAGAAAATTTATTTGCATTTAAAGGTTTTTGATTTTTGCTTTAATTTTCCGGGATTTTTCGATTTTTAATATATTCGATTTATATTAACTTTTCGATATTTGTTTTTGATTTTTCGGATTTCTTCCAATGAATTTGTAAGATTCTACACCCCCGCTTTCCACACACACTTTCACATTAAATACCCTATTTGATTATTTTAGATACAATACACGACACACAGAAACGTAGTAAAGACAAGTCATGTTACAAAATTTATTTTTCCTTTTCACACAGCAGCCCATTTAAAGACAGTCAAGACCTTTTGATTCCCGACTGTTGTTTTCCCAGCTCGGGGTCGTTTCGACAACGTTTCCCGCTCTCCCTGTGACTTCTCCCTTCTATCTCTCTCTAACTTTACAAGTTGACTTACGCAAACTTTCCAACTAAACTTTATTTCATCCTGATCATGTAGAATTCCAGGATGGATACTAAACCAAACACCACTACAGCCATGAAATTCTCTCCCTGTCTCTATCCTCTTTACCGCCAACGGCAGCAGCACCCAAAATTTTATGTATCGAATAAAATCAAATCAAAGTACTACGTAAAGAGCTGAGTAAAACTTGTCTTGGTAGCTCTGCACTGCACGACAATGGGATGTGCGACAGGATAAGTAAGTAAAAAGTTGTAATCACATTTTCCCAATACAAAACCATTTCTCTCGGAAAATCCCAACGTCAGGAGTTCCCTCCAAACATCCCTGCAATGCGTGTACCTCCCACGCCAACTCCGTGTGGGTGCAATGATAGCAAACCTTGTTACCCTTTAATAAAATTATTCGAATAGGAACCGTTAACAAGAATAAACGACAATTTCATTACAGTTAATTCATTCTCCATTTTTCCACCAGGAACTCCCCATACAGTGACTGCGGAACAAAGGGGGGCAACGGGGGGAAAATTCTATCCTTTAATGCATTTTGGACCCTTTCCCTATCCTCTAATGTTAAAGGTCAAATTTCAAAAGGGTATTCGCCACCCATCCCCCCTGTTCCGTAGCCCATGTCTTTAAACATTTACATAGCTGATGCAACTACATTGAAAGCATAAAAAAGTTGCCAAAAAAATGTATTTTTTTTCTCAGAATCTTACCAGATTTCCGTTTATGCTGCTGCTGATAGTGAGGACAATGGGGTTGATGATGGTTGTGGTTATGATGTTGCCGTTGTTGTTGGCCCTGTTTTGCTACTGATGCTGCCACTGCTGAGGATGAAACCCGGTGAAAGTTCTTTTTCAAGGACGACAATGCTGCAGCCACAGAGCCAGCTCTCGTCGCCTGGAATATTCTCCCCGTCCCGATTCTCGACGACGACGAGGTAGTTGTACCCGGTGTGGCGTGATAACAGGGATTATTATTATCGCAATTTCCCCGATGGTGATGTTGCTGACGTTGATGACTCCCTCTACAGCCATTACTACTGTTAATACTATTCTTGTTATTACTTTTCCCAAAATCACCTCTGCCACAACTACCACCACCACCAGCAGCAGCACCACTACCGTAACTACTTCTACCTTCCCCATTATCATCGTCCAGAACTGCCGTTAACTCCACCGAACTCTCTTCCCCGTCCCTAATAAGCTTCACAGTATCTGAGGAGCATCTCTCATTTAAGGAAAAACTATTTTCCTCTTCCTCCTCCCCTCCCTCCCTACTGTCATTGTCAATTACACACTGACAGTCACACTCACTCTCCTCGTCCTCATCATCAGTCTCTGCCACACTGCTGGCCTCCTCGTCCTCCTCCTCCTCATCCGGATCAAAGTCGTCGTTATCATCAAACTCGTAGTCAGGTTCCTCCTGTAGACGTCGAGGATAAAAGGATCCCTCCGCGGAATCCTTAAAGAGTCCCCCGCCACTTCCCTCCCCACTACTGCTGCTCCCAGACCCTCCCTGATTATTCGATCCTTTCAATAGCTGACCCACGGTGGTCCACACCCTCACCTTCTTGGGCACAAAGTACTTGTAGTTCTCTTTGATGGAGCTGGTCAGCACGCAAAATCCAACAATGGCCACAATAAAGAGAAAGATTACAAAGGAAATTACGAGGATTACAAAGAGTGTGTACAGCTTTCCTTTAAGTCCCTCGGAGTCGTCTTCATTCCCACCGGTGTTGTGACTGGTGGTGAACAGATAACCGGTACGATTGGAATTACCAAATTCTCCAATGAGAAGCGGTCCAATGTTGGAATCCGGTCCGATGGAAGACGATGATGACGATGACGACCCATTACTAAGTTTATTATTACTCCCACCGCCCCCAACACTGCTGCTGCTACCATCATTAGAATTAGTTAGCGTGATAACATTATTATTCGGGTATCTATGGGATAACTCCAACGCATTTCGACTCAGCGCGTACAAACTTTGATAAAAGCTGTTAACCGTCATAAAACTGTGAAACTTGCTGGTTACACTTTTTGGAGGGTTACGGTTATTGCGGTACTGTTGTTGCTGAGTTTGGATTTCTTGGGCTGTTTGGGTGTGCGGCTGGGGCAAGGACACCGTACGGTAGGGAGGAGGGGGAGGAAAGTCGTTATTATTATTTCCGGGTGAATGGTGATGTTCCTGCCGCTGCTGCTGATGCAGATGATGATTTTGATGGGCAAGAGAGCGTGCAAAAAGGCTTTCATCTTGATCTGTCGCGTCATCCTCGTCCTCGTCACTCCACACGGAACTATTCTCTTGATCGGCGGCCGCATCCTGATCCTCATTTACTCCAGCTGTTGCTGCTACTACTGCTGGAGTCCGCTCAACTTTTTCCCGTTGATGGGATGAGACTGATGATAACCGTGATAAGGATTCCGCTTCTGGCTGATCATTTTCCTGCAACAACAACATTTCTTCTTCCTCTTCGAAAGCGGGTCCAGGACTATTTTCAGAGTGGCCGTTAGTCGTTATTGTTATGGGACTCACGTTCGTTTTGTCATTAATGCCACTCACAGGATGACTGTCATTTCTACCACTGCTGCTGCTTCTGCTGCTGGCTTCTCGAAAGAAACTCTTTTTGACTACAACGACTTGCTCGTCATTTTCTTCGTTGTCATTCCATTTGTGCGCTCTTGTTGTTTTCTCCGTGTGCTGGGCTTGTTTCAACGGAGGAAAATTATTATTAGAGGGAAGACTCCCCAGTGCCCCTTTATCTTGATTATGGATCGCACTCAGATGAACAGCCGCTTTGGCATCACTCCCGCCTTCCTCCTCCTCCCCCTCCAACTTACTTTCCTGGGCTCGTGTCGTGTTAACAAGAATCCGCTCGCTTTTGATCGTCACCTTGGGTTCGCCATCAAATGGAAATATTATTGATTCGGGAAGAATGAGTGGATCAAAAGATGAAGGAGCTGGGGAGGTGGATGATGACAACGTTCTCAGTATATTTTCTTCCAGGTCTTCACCCGCCGAGTGGATCTTGTTTCCTCCATTGTCGTCGTCGTCGTGGCCAGAATGCGCAGTGTTTTCGTTAACGTAATTGGATACATGAGAAACGTGATTCGACGGTAGATTTCCGTTTTTATTGTTATTATTATTACCCCTGGCATCCTCGTCACCAGGAGGGGACTGACGTGCTGCTCGACTATTGTAAGAATTTTGCCAAGCGGTCAAGTACGAAGAGTAAGAATCCAGTTGTCCGTTTGCTGGTGACATTTCTCCCTGGGCTGCGGGGTTTATTTTAGAGGGAGTAATTAGCCCAACCTAAATATAAAAAGACATTAAATTAAAATATTTTACGAGTGGAGCACGTTTATGACGGTGACACATTTAAAATTATGGGACGGCACATGACAGGTACACATAATTCATGATAGCTTTTCTTCCAAAGTAGTGGCCATTTTTTTAGCCAAGGGTCGCATTCGTTTACAAATAACCGAGAAAGTTTTGTTTGTTGAGATGATTCACAAGATGAAGGGAAAAATTTCTTTTAAAACCCGTAATTTATACGGAACGTGACCAAGACTGGGAGGAAATGGAGGAATGAAGGCGCTCTCAACAAACGAAGCATATTAAAGAATGCCGTGTGACGTGCTAACACCGCCACTGGAATAATATAACATTATTAATATGAAAAAGTGGGGAGAAAACGAAGCATATTAAAGAATGCCGTGTGACGTGCTAACACCGCCACTGGAATAATATAACGTTATTAATATGAAAAAGTGGGAGAAAATGGAAGTAGTCTGGAGGAAACGGAGAGAGAAAATAGAAGAAAAAATGTAGTACATGTGTGGGGAACAAGAAGGAAATGAAGGAAAAAAAGTTTTTCTTCCTCTACTCATTATTCTTTATACCTGAATGATGTACGCCGTGTCTGGCCAGAGTGATATGGATGCAGAGCACGTATCAGTGACAAGATTTCCCCTAAGTCCTCCTCCAAAAATTTCCCAAGAGAGTAAAAAATTGAGCTGCTGCTGCTCTTCTATCTCTGTATTTCCTCCATTGCTATTACTCGCACGGCTTCCGCATCCTTTCCATTTTTTGTGGGGTGACGACGATGATGACGACGACGCCACTGCTGCTGATGAATTCTTTGTGGTTCCTTTCCCGGGGTCTCCCTCTGCTACTTCCGCCATTGGTGATGATGATGATGATGATGTCGTCCCATTTTTAGTATTATTGGTAGCGCTATTTGAAAAACTAAATTTCCTCTCGCTATCGTCATCATCTTCGGGATAATGCCACGTCACTTGAGTGACTACCAGAAATTTTTGATATATCATGGAAACCGTGTGAAGACCCCAATTTTGAGTCCCTTTCTCCACCGCCTCCACCAACACTTCCTTTCTCTCTTGATTCCCTCCCTGCCCTACCACTTGCTCCTTCAAACTACTTTTCTGATTAGAAATGTCGACCTCATTACTAATATTATTACTGGTTTCATCTTCCAAAGGAAAATTAGTTTCCGGTTTCCTATTCCCAACATCACCCACTTGTTTTCCTATTGACGACACCACCGCTGCTGCCATTGCTGCTGACGACGGCGAGATTTCTATCATGTTACTCCTTAGATGGTTATCATTCCCAACTTCATTTTCTTGCTTTTTCTTTCCTTTCAGACGACTCATCAACTTTTTCCCTTTCCTTTCCCCACTCGGCAACCCGTGACTCCCAAGTGTTTGCCTGGCTAACTCTTTCGAAGGAAACACCAAAATCTCATTCAAATTATTTTCGGTCCCATTGAAATCAGAGGAGATTGTGGTGGTGGCATTTCTCCGAGTGGTCATGTTTTTATCTTCCTCTTTTTCCCCTCCCCTACTCGATCTCTTCCCCTCCCCTCCATTCTCGTTACCATCGCTCTCACCATCATCATCATCGTCGTCATCATTTTGAGAAAACTTTGGCAAAGTTGTGGGACGACGGGAACTTATTGGTCTGTTGTTTCGGCTGTCACTTGCAGCACTAGGCGCAATATCAGGATGCGTCCACGTTTTACTATCGTCAGCTTGCTCTTGTTCCTGCTGATTGAGACTTTCGTCTGGATGGTGATGGTAAACCTGCTGATCATTCACAGGATGATGACGACGACGATCATCCTGCTGCCCATTCAAGTGATAATCCCAAAAAGAATTGTTCACTTTTACTTCCCTCGAAAAAACTTTCTCCAGCCCGTTCCGACTTACGGCTAACACACGTACAGTAACTTTTGATGGAGCACTCCTTCCATAAAATCCGCTTCTCCATTTTTCCTCTCGTCGCTGTTCAGGATGCGGTGGAAAAAGTGGTGGAGGCGACAACGGCTTCGTTGTCGCCGTCGTACTCATCATCTCTCCTGCTTTCTCCTTCTTTTTATTTTCACGCACTTTTATTTCCTCTTCCTTTTCTTGGAATGCACCTGCCGTTGGTAACCTGCCCACAAGAGACAAAATTCCCTCCATTTTTTGCCTAGTCAGGCTCATCTGGCCGCTCCTATTATTATTTTTCTCTTCCATTTCCTCATCCTCGTCCTCTTTTCTTTTCCGCTCCGTCGGCACTTTTTCTCTCTCGTCGACAATGGGCAGGGGTAATGAGATTTGAGTTGTGGTTCTGGCTACAGTTTGGTCAATCAATTTCCACCGTCGGGCACAACAACCTTTCTTTGTCTCCTCAGCCCTGCCGTCATTCCACGTTTCTTCTAAAATGATAGAGTACACCATATTCCTGCCCCGTTGGGCTTTTTCCTCCATTTTATTCCCCTCCTCACCACTATCAAAATCCCTCTTTTTACCCTTCACCTCAGCCACCGTTGTCAATGATGGCGATCCTGAGAATGTCGACCATTTCCCTTCCGGTTTCTTACTTTTATTATTGCCGTTCTCATCCCAATCCTCGCTCGCGGGGTTAGGCCAACTCAGCTGGAGAATCATCGAAGGAAGAACAAAACTATGCTCGCCCCTCGCAACATTACCTTCCATTTTCTCTTTATAAGAAACTTGGCCAACTTTAAGCCCCGTCTCAGAGGGAAATGTCTCGAAATTGTTTAGTTCATCTTGTTGTTGTTGTTGTTGTTGTTGTCTCTCTTTGTTTTTCTTTCCATTCCCAATTCCTGCTTCAATTGCCAACAATTTCATCATCGTCCCGTCTTCCCTGCCATCACCTTCCTGATTTTCTCCCGAAACCGTATCTTCCGCGACGCCAATGGCCTTCCCTTCAAGAACTTGCTTTCCTTTTACAACAGCAGGAGTTCTTGCCGACGACGGCAAATAATGATGTTTTTGTTTCTCCAACTGGGTTTCTTGTTCTGCACCTTCTTCAAGATGGGCATGATGTTGTTGATGGAGATTGTTATTACTTTTCCTATCAACAGCAGCACTAACACCATCATCATCATCATCGTCATCGTCGTCGCTACCACCACTCCTCTCGCTTTCCAAGATGGGCGCTCCTTTCCCCTGCTCCTTTACGATTCTCTCATTACTGTTGTTATTATCAGGGTTACTGTTATTGCTGCCGTTATTCTCATTGCCGTTATTACCAGAAGCGGTGGAACTCTGATGATAGTTGTCGTTCTTGTAGCTTCTGTCGTTGATGATGTTATTATTATTCCTGCTGTCGTTCGAAACATCCAGGATCCCGTCCTTGTTTTCCCTCTTTGCCGACTCTGGTGTATCTTTGAAGAAATTACTGAAATGATTATTGTAATCAATGTCGTCCAAGTTGGGTGGAGGGCTAAAATGGAAGTCTTCCAAGGGGAATTTCCTTTGGCACAGTTTTTGGCAATTTGACAACTGCAAAAAATCCAAAAAAAAGAACAATACAAAATGATAATGAAATACATTGTTATTATGTACACAGCGGGATGCAATCAGATTTAATCAAATTATACAGGAAACTTGACATTAAACAACAGGAGCACGCCGCCGGAGAGAAAAAAATGTAATTCATTTGTGTGTATGGATGTGTCTGTATTATGACTTGAGGCTCAAAGCCAATTAAAATATTGCTATCAAGTAATATCGAGGGTCGGGAACATTTAAGCAGCAAGCATTGCAATGCGAATTAGAAGAGGATTCCCGGTCCTGCGGTGGTCGATGCTGAGTGTATCCTAACAACTGTGGACCCAAGAAATAATGTACGCTTGAAGAATCTTTTGGAAAGGAGTACAGATTACAGATACTAATTTTTATAAAAAGTGGCGCAGCGTAGCAGTCTAACTAAAACAAGTGTTGGAAAGTTAGTAAAAGTTTGAACGATAGATTGTATTAAAGTAAAAAGGTCTACTGATCTGATTTTACTCCAATATTTGCAGAGGTTAACTAATCGTAAAAAATAAACTTGAGTTTGTTTTCGGAATGAGAGATTGTATTTACCTACAACAAGCTTACAGTCTATTCATAGCTGAGAAAGGGCAGCTGTTGGTGTACTACTATGAAACTACATTTTATATACATTTAAGTGGTGAGAGCACAACGCCATCTAGGTGCAAGTGGCAACAAGTTAGATATCAGAGATTGCCCTCTGAAAGGTGTGTTACGCCAATAGCTTGTGCGTAAGTGTAAGTTTATTTAGAAATGAGGAAACTGATTACATGTTGTTCCATGTTCCATGACCCAATTACTAAAGCCACACAAAATATTGCTCTCTTTCTTTCTCTGCATGTTTAATACAAGGCAGGGCTTTAAATGAACCAGTTTAACTTTTTAAACAGTTTGAAAACTTTTCTTATAATAAGAGTCGTCTACTAATTTGCTAAGTCATTTAGACTTTTTCACTAGAAGGAGTTTCGTTTTAAAATTAAACGAATTTTTTAGGCATTAAATTATGACTTCTAAAAGTAGCAGCAATTCAGTTTAATAAAAATGACAGTAACACTAATTACATTCCCATTTTAATTTCCTCCGAAACACTACAAGCAAACGCAGAAAGCAATGCGGCAACTACCATCATAAAAGTAATTATCCTCATTTTTTTACACTCTACCCTCTTAAAACTGGCCACGTTCAAGTTTTATTAAATAATGACCATTTTCTCCACACAAAAATTTCTTTCCTCACTTATTCTTCTCGTTTTACACTAATATCATCATTCCTGTCCACTCAAATTTGAGAAGAGACAAAATAAAACTGTTTAAAAAGAAAAAACTTTCTCTTTAATTTCCTGTTTTTTATTATTACAAAAATAAATAGTAACAATAATCAAGACAAGAGAAAAGAAGAAAACTTATCTTTTTTTCTCTCTCTTTGAGCTTCCTGTCCTTTTTATACGGTCTATTTTTACCCTATGCTTTACACTTGTTCAGCTTCTCAACACACACTCCCCGTTACACGCTCCCAGGGTGAAAATAAGTTTTGTCCCATGATTACGATTACATGATTTTGTGTGTAAGAGAAAGTAAAAGAGAAAGTGCGGGAGAGAAAGCTGAGCAGCCAGAGTTGAGTTAAGTGAGCCCTGAGCACATACCTATACCTTTCCTCCTAAAAGTGTTCATATCTCTTTCTTGCCTGTCATGAAATGAGCATCTTTATGAAGACCCAGAGAAAAAAAAGCTTTTTTTGAAAAGGCAAGGAAAAAAGTTTCTTTTTTTACTACCATAAGCATTCATTGTTATGTTTGCAGTGGGAAAAGCAGCAGCAAAGGAAATAATGGGAGCGTATCCTTTGGAAAAAAATACTCAAAGCCCAGTACTCCCATATATATTTTTTTTCTTTCTCTCTCTCTCTCTCTCTAGAGTACATTTTTGCTAACCTAATTGTTGTTTTGAGTAGTAGTAAAAAATACTACAACGCTTCATATAAATAACTTTTTTGTCCACTTTAGTACTTGAACAACACTCCCTAACTCCCACTCATATAACAAAACATAATAATTTTTTCCTTCATTTTTTTGGCTTGTTTACAAGTTTTTCGGCCACTACCATGATTGTACTTTTGATGCTACAACGAGCGGTAGTGTTTTTTTACAAAGCCAAGGGAAAAGAAAATGTTCTTTATTACTTTGAGACCAGACCACTATAACCGGGAATGAGACAGAAAAAGAGAGATGTATTCTTTTACAAGTTTTTTTGTTTTGAGCAAGTGAAAACTCATTTGCCCATTTCATTTTTGTGCTCGCTCGCGCCCAGAAAACGATACATTCATACGATAAACTAGGCACAACAGAGGTACATGTAGGGAAGTAGCGGAAGGTGAAATTGAAATAATAAGAGGGAAATATAGTGATTGCAGATAAAATTTAATCCAGGTCAGATCAACCAACAAAATTTCAAAATTTCAAAATTATTTTTCATTGTTGTGATACCAGTCGGACACACAGACAAACAAATCGGCTACGTAAAAACAAGATGTATAGCATCCGCTATTTAACAAACGCAATAATATTACGCCAGCGGGTAAATAATTATAGTCCCAGGTTTCTAAGTATCGTAAACACTGTTACTACTACTGAAGATAAGGATCAGTAGCACTGTAGCGCCAAAAGGGCGTACTTTATCTGTTCTGTGGTTGTAATAATAATAAAAATCATGAGTGCGTACCCAACCCACCTTGCCTCTAAATTGTTGGTGGACACACAAACAGCAAGGCAGGAGGTCTTTACTAATGAGAAAACGGTTCACAACTTTTTTCTCCTTGATATTTTCCTTCCCTCACCACACAAACCTGCCGTTGCTGCTGCTGCAAACCAAATTAACCAACTGGAAAAAACAGGGAAAGCGGGTAAAATTGTTAAAACAGGTTTGAAATTGTTCTCCCCTGTAAATAAAGACATTTGGGCTGAGATGGAGAAAAATACAGATATCAAAGAGTGATTTGGAGCAAGCTGGAGGGAGAAAGCAAAAAAGTTTTCTTTCGTTCGGGGGGTTAATTTACGAATGTATTAGTTAATTTCAGTTATCTCGGTCTAAAAAAAATGGTAGCTACAACACAATTTTTCTTTGATTTTCGGCCATAACTCCTCCATCTAAATTGCTTTCTCATCCGGTGAAAGTAAAGTGAGTGCGCACGCTCAGGCATCACCTTAACCAATATAGATTTCTTAAAGATAGTTTTATTAATTTCACAAAACTATTACCCGTGACACATATTTCCACTAAATGGAAAAAAACTGTCAGGAAAATTGAAGATAAACTTGTATGATCACTATCACGGAAGAAAACTCAGAGAGAAGCTGACTATCGGCATTTAACAGCAGGGAACCGGGAATCGTCCCATTCACCGTGGTCGTTGCTGTCATTCGTTCAACTTTATTTCACACAGCGTGACGGTATTATAGAAGAGACAACAGTTTCTTTCGAGGGACGAAAAAACAAGTCATACGAAGAAAATCCATACATATTATTCTCTTCAGAA
>JAHZNB010006497.1:0-12702 GCA_027744295.1 Callyntrura guangdongensis
CATTTCTCTATAATTCTCAACAAACACTGCGAATAGTACGCTAGATTAAGTTTAGCATGCCGCTCGAGATCTTATTGGCTATCTGTACAAAACCTAATTTAAAATTTGAAGAGAAGGAAATCTGGTTCGGAGGTATGATGCATTTTTTGTCCTGAGGAGAGAGTTTGCAGAATTTTTTGAAGATTCTTTGTTCTTGTGGCGTATATATGTGTACGTACGTCGATTTGCGTATGTACAAGTCACGTTTATCATGTAAAATGAAGGCAAGAAGTGGTACGTAATAAAACATGATTATTCCACGAAGGGAAGTGCTGCTAGCTTAATTATGTGTATTTACTATCAGAGTTTGATCTATTTAAATGATAAAATTAATAATATATGTACTCGTTCACCGGTACACCTACGAATAGGAGTTTTGAGAGGGAAGAATAAACAAAGTCTTGTATTAGTTTACATTTATAACAAGTCGAATGTTACTACAAAGAAACATGAGAAGACGACGAAGGTAAGGTACCAAACAGACGGTGGCGGCGTCGGTGGTGGTACTAGTGGTGTATCATCATTGTCATCAAAATCGTTTTTATTGTGATTTTTGATTGTCAACAAACTGACATGTATAACACGCCGGTGACATGTCTACCTCTTTTATTAGCATTCTCAACAACAAGTTATCCTTCCTCGTATCTCTGTATTTACGGGAGATTTATTCGAATTCAGAATAATAACGCGCATCAAAGGAATAAAGAGAGGTATAACAACTGTACGTACGATTATATACACAAACATGCCTGCATTCAGAAAAACTGTTGATTTTTTGTCTTTTGTATAAACGCTCATGAATAGAATGTATTTTACTCGACGAGACGATTTAACCAGTTTTACATACAAACTTACCCTCGTATATGAAGTGTTTATCTCTTACGTAGAGAAATAGAGAGAGACATTTATAATGTCATAATAATTTCTTATGTACGTCAATATGCTTTGTCTGGCTGGTGTTGTCCCTACATGTATTTGTCGTTATAACATACCAAATTATTATAATTCGGATAAACCTTTGTAGTTTCAATTTCATGGTCACACATTAAACGGCAGCCTTGCCATTAAAATCGGAACAAGACGGTATTGTGCAATATGTAGAACGAACGGTTGAATAAAAGAACCAAATTTTAAAAGGTATAAAAAAACTTGATCTTGAATTTACAATCACAATAATAAAGTATGGTGATTGTACGTAAGTACGGGAAGATGTTTTTAATGTCACCCTGTAGCAACGTGAACTTTGTAGATTGTTATGTATTACTTATCTGGTCGTTTAGGATGTTATCCATAAATTGATCAAAGTCAAAAGGTGATGAATTGATTCACGGAGACAGAAAGACGCTGTTTTTCTGATTCTGTGAGAAAATAATAAATAATTATGTTGCTGCGTTATGTGTATCGTTTTATAGAATAAATATCAAAATACGAACTGATAAAATAGGGTGCTCTCTAAGCATAGTAAACCAAACCATGATGAGCACTTTGCTTTTAGTTTTGGTCTCACTTGCATGCTTTCAGTAGCGACCCTCAGTGAAGGGGATAAGCAAAACAACTTGTGCTTCAGATTTGCTTTGTCTGCTTGCATTATTCCTGGGTGGATGGTTGTCTGTGTAAAGAGCGCGGTGTACAATGAGATTCTGATGCATTGTTCCATTATGTGTGTCACCTTTGTATTTATCCAGAAAGTAGTACTTGATCATCGAAGCTTTTTTAAGCGCTTGTCCTACAGGTTATAGATTCTCATCCTATTCAGCCGAACTGTGGGGTGGTGATGGCGATCCCTGTAATCAAACAAGAAAGGAGACAACCATCAACCGTGTGTATATAGGAAACATGCAGCCCAGCTATTAATACTAAAGCAACGTGAACACATTAATGACAATGCATGAAATGAAATGGTCACTCTTTCTCTTGCTGGTCAGTCGTGGTGGGATCTATTCAAAAGAGAAAATAAAAAAGTGCCAGGGTGTAATAATAATAATAACAAGTAGAAATAACAAGACTTGGACACTTGGATGTCCCACCCGACTAAAAATTGCTCCAGTTTCTTGTCGTGAGAACGAAACATTTATTATAACTGGCGATTTAATTCACACTGTCGTGGTTCTCAATGTCTGCTCATGTCCGAATTCGATCGTATTATCCGTGATCAAAACTATTTGATTGAATTGATTCGGTGGGAAAGTTTTTGCTGAAAAAAATAATAACAAATGTACTTTCGGATCAGGTTCACGGATGTCCATTAATCATAAAAATTGCTATCTTTCAAGTAGGAGTATGTGTGATGCTTATCAAAGAGTCGTTGGACACAGAGTGACCAATTGAGGCATAAAGGACACACCATACCATAACATATAAGAAGGAACAGAGTGGAGCATCAAACGTCAAAACTTTCCACCTGGATAAATCCTCACGGGACAAAAGACAGGAGAATTACACAATCCGGTAGGTATGTTTGTTGAAGTAAAAGCCAGAATAAATGACAGGAAGAAACTGCATTCAACTTGGGAATAAAATTTTCTCTACGTTGAATAGAAATAAGAACTAAGAACCAATGCAATGCTGCTGCTGCTGCTGCACTAATCTATGAAGGTATACTGCATAGTTGATAGTAGTTTGGTCAGGCGAGGCGAGAGGTAAGGGAAACATAAACGTTGCTCTGTAAAAAGACATCGACAAAATGACGGTGTTCCCTCTTACCTATTCTCTGCGGTGTTGCATAATCCTTTTATCCTTAAAGACAAAAAGCGGGTGCTCGGGATTGCAAAATCTAGAGAAACTTATGCGTTTGTATAAAGACAAGGTAAAATCGAATATTTATAGATATCAGGTGAGTCCTAACTTAGGAAATTAAATATACTTATTTATATACTTAATTAATATACATTCCACATGTGTACTATATTAAAACCCGAACATAAAGAGAGTTTTTGCAATTTAGTCTTTCTAATGCATGCTTGTGCATTTGCCTCTAAACTACATCTAACAGCGTTAAATATATAGTAATTGCATCTCCCAATCTCACCACTTTTTTTTTATATTGTTTGACTTACATAAAATAGATCACCTATAAAACATAAGGAGTGGAAAGTAGTTGTCTTGTACCCAATGATCTTTTTTTATCTGCTTGTACCTTGTACAAGAGAGTTAAATTAATATAACTCACAACTGGCTTGTACCAGCGAAAAATTGTGAAATCATGAAGAAATATTTGAAAAACTAGTTATATATGTATTTATAAATCATAAAAAATGAAAATGTGCGATTATCAGATCATAGGTTGATTTTTTTGTTTGCGGAATCACTTGGAAACATACAAAGGTTATGGATGGGTTGTTTCGACCATGCTTCGACAGTATGCAAGTCCAGTCAGACCATTCTGAACTGAACTTATCGGAATATTGTTTGCAACACAGAAAGAGTTATTTGAAAGTCACATTTGAAAGTTGTATCTCCTCTTCATTATCTTCAACCTTATCACGTTACACCTGGTATACGTAGATATATGCGGATATGCGTAGATATGCGTCCGCGTGAAATAGATGATACCTTAACGCTACAGATGGTACCATTCATTGCACGCGTACGTATTTCTGTTCAAGTATGGATTGGTCGCATCAACAGGAAATCCGGTTATTTCTGATACTAAGTATCACCTAAAAATAACTCAAATAAGTTCCGTTTAAATGGTCTCACTTATTGTCGAAGGAACCCATCCGTAACCTCTGTAGATTTCCGCAAACAAAAAAATCAGAGATGAACATAATCATAAAAAAATTATTTACCGTCACCATTAGACACTGACTCGGCTTTAGAATTAAAATAATTCGGAAGCATTACTGTAAATTTCCTCTGAAAGGATCGCAATTTGATTGTCATAGAATCAAAATTCGTGTTTAAATATATTATAAATTATATTTTATATTTATATATTTTATATTTAAATATAAAAAACGAATGCGTTTATAAACATTGTATTGAGTATTGATTTACTACCGTCATTAGTATGCAACATTAAGCTGATTTCCAATACACAGACAATAAACTCTGAGAGTCTTAAAATCATTCCATATAGTAGAAACATAAAATTACCGAGTCGTAAGCAAAAATCCTTTCCTATTCGTTCCAAAATTAAGTTAACAAAATCTTGTCGTTAAGCAATTCATGTACAAAAAATTTGTTGTTATGTAAAGTCAAATATCAGCAAAAAACAGTTCTTGAAATTCTATATCTATTCTATAAAAAGTTCTACAAATCCGTAAAAGAGACTTTGTTTGTATTTCATTTATACAAGCAGAGCATTAGGTCCATCAATGCCCATAATCAAGTACTTACGTACTCCCATATAGAAACATATTTGTCCTCCGCTACGTTTGATGTTCACGAAGATGCCCGGCATTCATTATCGACAAATGATGAATCATCATACAAACATTTGTAAACTACATAATAATCCGTTGCTACGTTTGCAAGGGAAGACCCCTTGAGGATCTTCCCCGTTGCAAACTTAGCAACATATTATTTGCTTGTTTACAAATGTTTGTATGCAAAATATAAACGTTTGTCAATAATGAATGCCGGGCATCTTCGTGAACATCAAACGTAGCGGAGGACAAATATGTTTTTATATGGGAGTAGAGAAACAAACATAATGTTTAATTGGTTTATTCACATATTTATTTAGAACTATTGTATTTAATATATAACTTTTATACCCTAACGTGAAGTTGTATATGTTTAAAATTCGATGTGCTATATATTCCCTGTGAAATGTTCAATAAACACATTTTTCTATCACTTTTATTTCTGCACAATTTACTATATTTCTAGGTTACATTATAAAGTCGACGCAAATCACAATAAATACAAAATTTGGTCCATTGAAGCACTGTTAGAAAAAGTTCCCATAACGCAAACATCATGGCGTAAATCATCACAATACAATTGTCAACTTTACCAACATGAATGGTTTCAAAGTCGGATGAAGGACCAGATCGGTCAGGGCCAATCTTAAACTATGATACGATTATGCTCAACAATAGTTCAGTCCATTGCGTAATAATTAGCGCTGCACTTATAATTCCACTTACATTACATTACATACTTTCGCTACTTCCCTATGTCCTTGACTTCATGGTTTATTTAAATTTAACTTCTTGAACGTATTTACACGACATCATTTCCAAATTGCGTAGCCAGAATATGATTCGTACATTATGTGGATAGAAGATAATCCCCGCTCTTTGATCGCGATCGGTGTTAAATTTTTATTGGTGTATGTGTGGAGCCAAGTCAGTATATTCTTGTGATGATTAAATGTACTCATTAATATCTAATCTAATTGCTGATTTTGTGCACTTTGCACTCCGTATTTTATTGGTGTATGTGTGGAGCCAAGTCAGTATATTCTTGTGATGATTAAATGTACTCATTAATATCTAATCTAATTGCTGATTTTGTGCACTTTGCACTCGTCTTGCGTAGCTATTGCAAGTGTGTTTACACGCTCTTCGATGTCAATAGCATTAGACCAGGCCATGGCAATTGAAATAAGAAAACTAAGTGATTTGTGTGGTTGCTGAAAGGTCATGTACTGACATTACTGATCCAGTATTCTGGTGGATGTGTATTCTCCGTATGTGTATGGATGTGTATTCCAGTATTCTCCTCGTGTTTCTATTTACAGTCATCGCCACAAACACACATCCTAGCAGCACATTTGTTTTTAAACTCCCGAAGGACAAGTTTAAAGGCGTAGTAACTGAGAACCCACCAGGTCTCGTGGGTCAGTACTCAGCAGAAAGCGTTGATTTGGTTTGTAATAAGTTTTACATGAGTTTGTTGCAAAGTAAATAGATGATGCATAATGAAAAATATGTTAAATCTGCAAATGAGACATACATATTCATATATTAAAATGACGCCACGTCGCCAAGTAGCGATTATACCTCAGTCATTATAATATTGTCTGTGGTGTGTCGATTGAATAAAAATGTAATTAGTACTAGTACGATATCGATCAAAAAATTAATATCTGTAATATCATATTAAATATTGTAGCATATTACATCCCATCCATCTATTAAAAACTGATGATCTTGACCTTTCAAACCTTCAATGGTAACCTTGAAAGGTAGTGGTTTTTGCCATGCCTCTAATAATGTCAACTCGTTTTGCTGGTTGCGTTAACTGCTTTGAATATATTTATTTGTGGTTTTAATTAATCACATGCAATGCAATAAGTGTCTCATAATCGCAGGTGCAATCTGCAGTATAGTCAAAATTCTTATTACGCAGTATAATATACTTTATCAATCAAAGATAAGTTGATAAGTACGCATAAAAATATCTATATCTAAACTACTTCCGGTCATAATATTTAAACTTTTTGAAAACTTGATTTGCTTTATCAAATTCTGAATACAGACCCACAGTGGTGCTGACAAATTTACAAAATACAAATAATTAATTAGGTGTCTCATTAAGGTGGGTTAATCGGGACAATTCTATGTGCATCACACAACAATAGAAAACAAATATTTATTTTTTCCAAAAATGATATCATATGACCCCATTGTTGCTTACTGCATTGTTACCTAATATATTTCAGTCCAGACATTGTATGCTAATAATATGAATTTCTAAATGATAATTATACGCATAAAAATATCTATATCTAAACTACTTCCGGTCATAATATTTAAACTTTTTGAAAACTTGATTTGCTTTATCAAATTCTGAATACAGACCCACAGACAGTGGTGCTGACAAATTTACAAAATACAAATAATTAATTAGGTGTCTCATTAAGCTGGGTTAATCGGAACAATTCTATGTGCATCACACAACAATAGAAAAACAAATATTTATTTTTTTCCAAAAATGATATCATATGACCCCATTGTTGCTTACTGCATTGTTACCTAATATATTTCAGTGCAGACATTGTATGCTAATAATATGAATTTCTAAATGATAATTTATGCTTTCTTCATAATGATATATTAATTACATCAGTTTATTGTTTCATTGTAATACAAGGCTCATTACCACCAGAGATCATATAGCTACGGCTGTAACTGAAAAAAACAAAAATACCTTAACACAGCGGTATCGTATACAGTATACAGTACAGATTAAAAAACGGCCATCATTTTTGTATTTAACAGCGATAGCCAAATGTTTCACACGGTAAAGATGAGGTAGCACCCTGAAAAGCGAAAGGGTCAGTCATTCATTCAACAGAACATTATTGATTTTTATTATCCTCCATTCATACAGAACAAGGTTTGTTGTATAATCAACTTGATAAACATGCATATTCATCTTCATAATATCGAGTATATGTGAGTGACCATTTTTTCAATGCTTGTGCAGTTTTTTTCTTCATTTTCTTCAGCTCCCCCTGTTGCTCTCCCTCACTGTTGTGCTATCCGTGAGACACAATACAAAAGGATAAAGTACAGGTTCCATATCCAGAGACTCACAGTTTGTTTATGAAATGCCGCCGGTCATTTCTCCCTACTTATCTGGCAGAAAAAAAAACTGGACCGGGCACATTTTCTCTTTCACTGAAATAGATATACAGAGAAAACAATAATCAACATAGCTTTCATTTTTTATAAGCGTGTATAGCTGTGTAAAAATTTTCTGTGTGAGGAAAGTGGTTCTGTACGCAATAGGTTGATTTTTAAAACTCACATTGCACCTATTGCTAATGTAGTACAGTCACAGTGCATGTCTTATTATAACCACGCAAGTTCCCGGCTGTCATCGATCTGGCCAGTTATGTTAGGTAATCCCATGACTCATCCTGTGGTGAAGATGAATGTTTTAGCTTGACTAAAATACATTTTTCGAACATTCGAAAACAATAATGAATAAGACACCAGCTTTAGCGGTAGGTTGTCTAAATGTAGAAAACGTATCTTATGTATAAAAAAAGGGCTCACGGTCCCTTTTACGTTCGAGCCTTTCTTGCCTGTAGCAGGATATCAAGTACAACTTTTTCTGTCAATTCTATTATGTCTTTTTGATGATCCGCCGCAATTCCATTGTGAATCTGCCTTGTTATTTACCGCATGACATTGCACTGTTGTGTAGACAGGGAGGAAACCTGTTGACAAAATAAAATTTTTGTCAACTCTTTCAACTATCTTTCAGGTAGATGGAAAATTATGCTGGAGCAAAAAATAATAATGCTCTTATTATTATGTTTTGTTCCTCATGTGAATGTAATACATGCACTCGTAGGAATGTAGATATTAATAAAAAATGGTTTCCACTCTATTCCTCCAACTGTCTTCTCACGTTGCACGAATCATTGAATTTGAAACTTGCCTCGCTTTGTCATACAACATACTAATATCTAGATTTTGTAGAACCATGTAGCTATATATCAAATTTCAATATTAATATTATTTTTTAGCCACATCATATGTCATTATTAGATTCGCAATATAACCAGCTAAAATATTCAGCAGTATGTATGTTGAAAAATGATACCTTACCTCTGTCATAAAGTTCAAAGAAATCTATAATTACCCCAATACGCTGCTTGGAAAATTGTTCTTTATCTCAAATCTAAAGTTAGGTTTACGATTTTTACGATACTTTTCCAAATATTTCTTTTAACGACTCGATTTTGTCGTTTAAAATAACATTAAATGATCGCGGAGTCACTCTTAACACCGTATTAGACATGCCACGATGCCACCCTTAAGAGAAATTTACAAACACGCAAAGATGTGTACAAAGTACAAACAGATGGATCTTTCCAGGCAGTGATACAGTCAATTTGTTTAGATGTGTTGGTGGAAAATAAATGAATCTAGGCAGAGGTAAGAATCACGTCATACTCATACTCGTTGGTACCGGTTTCATCTTTGTGATGCGCTTATTTGTGCAGAATGTTTATGCCAGGTTACCAGCCGATGAAGAAAATAATGCCCATTTTTTGTTCGAATCGACAGTTTTATGTATGTTCTATTCAAATTACGATCAATCCCTTCCCTTCTAAATGTCATCCCAAAGGCGCCATTTGTCTGACTACGTCGATGATACCAAATTTTCATATAATATTTTATTGCTATGCAGAAATCTTATATTTAGCTTCTTAATTTTTAAATCCTCATAACCCTTTCGCTTGTATTTGAATATTTTACACATTCAAGGATAACTGGAAAAGTGCATTTCTGGAAATAGGAAGGAGTAAATTTATACCTCCGATTTACCTTCAAGATAAGAGCAATTTATCACGGACAAAATAACTGAATTAATAAGGGGTTGTGGCTTATCAATCAATGACAGTAAATGGAGATGGTTTTTCATACTTTGTGCAATACATGTTTACTTTGTCAACATGGCGCCGTGCTCACAGTGAAAAGGTACAGTAGATTTTGTATGCATATAACAACATTTACATAGAAAGCATAATATAATAAATTTATTTACCTGGAATTGGAATTATAACCTTGTAAATTAACAATTCTGCAAAATTTTCTCTTTGAATGTGGTCTCGTCAATTCGTCAAGATCGATTCTGAGTGTGTGTCTCTCGTCTCAATGTCACCTTTCCTTTATCCTTTAGTCTATAGGTAAACTTCTAATTACATATAGTCATCTTTGCCATTGGTTCCAGAGAAATATCTTGATATCATTATTATGTCTCCACACAGGCACGTTGAAATCAACGGGATCGCTTCGCTCATACGCAGGTATTTATTGCTCCGCGAGCAAAGCATTGTATAAAGTTACGATCGACAACTTCCAAGAAAGTAACATAGACGTTAGTGCGCTAGAATGGAAAAATACTTTTGCCAATACATTTCTCAAGAAATTTAGTGGGAAAACTTACCGGATCTTATTTGCCAGTCATTTTCACTTTCTCACTATCTTTATGAAAATACATAAAAGTTTGAAAGGTTAATTATAAGATGTCGGAGGAAAGGAAATTGATTTATTCCAAAGTTTAATATGACGTTTCATTTTTTCTGTACTATACTAAGGCGGAAAATTGAGAATCCAGAGAAAAGTTTGAAAGACGAGTTAACAATTTCCTCTCGGTAATGGTATTTTTTTGTGTTCTGTCAAGGATTTAAAAAATAGGTATTTTAGTAAGTTTCTGATTAGCAATTAAAGCCTGTACGAACTTTTGCTCCGTTTTGATAGTTAGTAGTCACCTTCAAATATAGTTGTAAAAAATGGAAAATGTGTGAAGGCTGAAAGGTTGCGAAGTATGTTCATCCGATGACATGACGGCGGATGGGGTGCGAATACTTTAATGGATTCTGTTCTTTCAACGCCTGCATAAATTATGTTGACCTTCTTGTATGCCAGTATGAGATCCGGCCCACAAAGCAAATTTAGTGTGGCTTTATTTGTTGTAAAAAATTGAACACTTACTTTTGTTTCGAAACAGGATACTAAAATTAAAAATAGTTTCTTGGAAAAAAACGCATTTTTGTAAAAAAAAATAATGTCTTTCTGTATGATAATATCTGTACACTAAATTTAAATATTCCATTTGAAAGATTTAAAGGTTTTTCTTAAGTACATCCTAACAGCAGCCGAGAAAGGAAATTTAGGTAACATGAATTTAATGTTTGTCTGTCAGCAATTATTGCTCAAAAACGATTGAGAAATTACATTTGGTTTTTAAAAGTCGATTAACCAAGTTTAATCGAAAAAGTCATGAGTGGTTATCGAAATTGTGAAGTGATGGGATCAGTCACTCATGTCGATGATATCGGCTAAACTACCCAACGCCGGCCCGGACGGAATACGTTTAGTACAAGTAGTGCTATACCTGGTAATGATTATAAAAATATGAGCTAAACCACAACAATACACAAATTATCTGCCAATTTAAAGGCGTAATATTTTTAATTTTAATACAAACGCGATTTTCACGATATAAATTTTAATCAAAATTTCATTTTAAAAGAATTCGAATTGGCTTATTAGGGGAAGAGTCCATTCATTTGAATCTGACTGACGATGAATGATCTAATTTTTTAAGTCGTACCTGAAATTTGAATATATATGACACAGAAAGCAAGGTACAAATTGAAAATTTGGGGTTGAATCATTTAAAAACTTAATCGGGAAGGTCCGGCCCTTACCTACCATATCACTTGACGGTATCATAACTTAGCATAAATATGGCATCATTCCATGTAAACTTTCTTCAGTGACTTCTGCTACTTTCCTTGATTGCTTAACTTCATTTATGTCCATTTTTTATTTGTCAATGTAAGATAAATCATCAAATTTCAGTACGTGACGTGAGTGACTGTTTTTCTGCGTAAAAATTTGTCTGTGTAAATACACTTGCACAAACATACTCGATTGGCAAGTTGCTGCATGTACGAACTTATTATTGGTTTGCATTTTAACATACCATGTGTCATGCTGTCGTATTTTCAACAACAAAGCCTTATGTTGTGGTTAAGCTGTCGTTGCATTTACAACAGAGTTTATATTTCGAAGCCTGTTAAGATAAAAAACCTATACCTGTGTATACCCTACTCTGCTGATACAGTAGATTAACCTTCCATATACTCTCATCATGATGTCGAAGGCCTCTGCCTGCAGTGCTCAATAATTCCTCTTAATTTCACCAAGAACGCATTATTTTTTTATATTTATATTTGAGCAATTAGGTATCCAGCTTCCAGCTCCAATAATCGGATTCCATGTGAGGGTAAGACTGACGAGAGTTGGTCGTGAGTTGCTGACGACGGAGAGAGAGGAAAGTCAGATTGAAGCACGTTTTCTGTCATGTGTTTTTCTCAATTTGTCTCGCTATCGTTACAAATGATCGTTGTCAACAACGCGTAGTAACGTGAAGTTTGCTTGTGTGCTTCATTTGCACACTTTCACGTCCTCGAGCAACTCTATTTTAGGAGCTTGAGCCTCGAGCTCACTTTCTTTTGATGCTACTTTACCACTGATTTTTATGAATGCCAATTATATTTTTTATTAACTTGAACAGTTGGAAATGCAATGTGCTTTACTTGCTTATTAGATCCATAATAATATGTAATTCTAAATTGAACAGTTGAAAATGCAATGTGCTTTACTTGCTTATTAGATCCATAATAATATGTAATTCTAAGAATCATAAATTAGGCGGGAATGATGCTCGAGTAGTACGGCGTACCAGCGTACATGAATGTCGTCTACGTGTCTGCCGCCTATGTAATGCAATGCTGCATAAATATTTATCAAGGCTGCATTCGTAATGAAAGATATTCTACTATTATTGCTCTCATTTTCCGTTGATTTTTTGTTGGAGAAATTATAAGGAAGTATATAGAGGGGGAGATGGTCGTTCTTTGTAAAATGTAGTCATTTCATCAATTGAGATATACAATTAAAATGTAATCGGTTTTTAGATGTGATCAGTGATCAGTTGTTATTATGCCTTTAGTTCAAATTATTTTCGCATAGTTGCGAGTTATGTATTATGTTCCAAGAAGATATGGTACTTACATAATAAAAATTATTTGAAACACTAAAATAATGTCTGCGCTTCTATGTAGTATATATCTCAATTATTTCATCTGATGACAGGTATCATATTGCCCCAATCTCAAAATTTCTCAGAATACAATTTGGAATAGGCAATTTCTAACACAAATCAAAATATAAATAAGCA
>JAHZNB010006498.1:0-18658 GCA_027744295.1 Callyntrura guangdongensis
TCACTTCTGACCGGATATATGGGGGTCACCAGGTCACATGCATTTACACTTGCATGTTCACTTGTACAGTATCGACGACGCTAAGGAACTTACATATCTGAGTTACACTCATCTCGTTTTATTTTATATTATGATTTTAACCGATTTCCTGGATCAAGTTTTACTGTAAAAAGTCTTTCTGAATTTAAATTTGTCGGTATAAAAAAGGTATATTTATATCTTGCTGCAAAAGTATGGGCATAACATTGAAAATAAAATATACCTTAATGTTTTATTTTTTATTTTACTACCATCTTTTCGTTTATATTTATTAATATTTTCACAAAAAATACGTTATACATAATGCATGTAATTTAACATAAATAAGTTTATACCTACGAAAACTGCAATAGGAAATGGTACACTTGTATATATTAATCATAATATAAACAAATTCCATCTAAATGAACGCTTTACTTCTTGTGATGTTTTTAAGACTAGCTTTTGATGAAAATAGCGCCGACGAAATACTTTTACTACCCAGTATTCAATTTAGATATTTACCATTTACTTATAATATTTCTATATACCTTGGATATTTACATTCTTTTTAGTTAGCGTATCACAATGATTTACAAAAGCGGTCGGTACATTATTTCAATTTTAGATATCTACGTATTTATATTCAATCAATTTATTCATGTTGGGACAAAATATGTTTCCTTTTGTTGCTAAATTTTCAGCAATGGCGCCGTCAGTGGACTTGAACCCCATCGCGTTTCCTGGAAATCGAAACAAAAATTTATTTCCTTAGATGCATCATATCACAGCCAAAAAAAAATAAACCGCACGCTTAAGTAAAATGTATGCAATATTTTATAACTGGATAAACTATTACCGCACGCCACATTACTATCTGCACAATTTGTAGTAGCACTGAATAAACCTTGTCCCTTTAAAGTTTGCCGTAGAGCATCATCACGGGAGAATTTGTACTCAATGTTAAATTGCTTTTTTAGCTCGTTAAGGCGTCGAATGCTATCCGAATCACTAGTGTAAAACGGAAATTCTAGATGTTTAATTGTTTGCAGGACTTTCTCGCTTCCACGACCAAACAGAGCCTCAAGCCCGTCAATGACGGCGGGTAGAATCAATGAATTAAGTTGATTAACAAATTTCCCGGCAAAGTATCCGGTTCCATACTTCAAAAATTTGAAGTTCAACTTGTGATCGGCATTGGAAGCAACATCCGCCAAAGCTAAACCGCAGAGGATAACGTCAAGTTTTACGAACTCTCTATACGCAATTGTATCGAAAAAGCATGAACCCTTTCCCACTTTTCCGTATCCGTCGTGTTTCAAGTATCGTTTTTTAAGGACTTCATCAGTAGTTGATAAAATATCTTTAAAGCTCCTCTTTTTCTCACCAACGACTTTTTCAAAAATGAAGTCATCCAAGGGTCCTTTGTTGGGTTCGTTTTCTTGAATGAGCACCAGTCGTCCAGAATTGTGTGGTTTTTGGAACTGAAGGGCAGCGAGATCACAGAGATAAACAGTCTCACCTTTTTGGGGTACGCGAGGGCACTTGTAACCACCACAGAATGTTGTAGTGTCTTGGCCAACCACCACGCTTTGCCGGGCCAAGTCTTTAATGGAGTAAATTAACTTGGAATCTTTTATATCAGGTAAATAGTACGAGGTATTTATCACACCGTTGGTATTTCTTGATTCGTTGCGTGCGATTCGCTGTAGCATAACCAAATCTTGACCATGAAAATTGTCAGTGATTTTAAACGATTCTATGATTTTCGATGGTCCTGGCTCGGAAGAATTTCTTGCTCTTTTTAGCGATGGCGTCTCTTGAACTTGAAACTCGACATTTTTTAAATCCTTTGCCAAAATATCAAGACCTTCTTGAACCCATGTTGGTGCGTAAACAAACACATTTTTTGTTTGGCAAAGTTTCATTTGCTCCACAGTCTGATCATGCCTCAAGAAAATTTTACAAGGCATTTTGGGCAATTTTTTATACGTATTCTACACTTTTCTCTCTTTTCTTTAGTTCGGCAGATAAATGTTTTAAACAAATTATAACTTGAGACAATGAGACGAAATCTTGAAAACCATATAGGATTCGGATGATTTGTTGTTGTCGACTAGTTAAAAAATAATTTGACAATCAATGCACTGAGATTGGAGACTTTTTTTCTCTTATTTGTTCGATTGCATATTCCATCCCACTATGTACGTACCTGTTAACCAGATTATCTGGTCCAGATAACACTTCCCATAATGTAGATAAGCAATAATAAATCAGGCGATCACAACTTTTATGCTAGTCTTGTTAGTTTGTCTGTGCTTTACCGAAAAGCAAAAGCAGGTAGGCAGTGAAACTTTAAATTATTATTATGTGTACCGGTGTACGTGTGTACCAAACCAAAAACAAACTTTATGGCTTCTACTACACTGAAATGTGTACATCAAATCCCGCTCTGTCGTTACAAAATATCCGTCCGTCCAATACCGAGAAGCACATCAAGGCTGTTCGACCAGCTTGTGGAACAGCTCTCATAAATTCATTGAAATGATCTACATCAATATCATACAGGTGGATTCTGTTAAAAATTCAGTGGATTCTGTGGATTCACTGGATTCAGGTGGATTGGTGGATGTTAAAATTATTAAAGGCAAATGCAGCATGGACAAATGGGTATGCAGACATTTGATATTGCATGCAGCCTGCAGTAAAGCGTGTTTTTTACGATAGTTTGTCACCACAAACAAGAGTCATAGTAGTTTAGATAACAAAATAATTCAGAAAGATCCGGTGGCCAACACGGCAAGGTTGGAGGATTAATTTCGTATTAGGAAGCAGTTTTAATCTCAATGAGATTTTATAGAGAAATAAGAATGAGTTATTTATAACGCTATATTTAAGAGAAGGTACAGTGAAAAAGACTTTATTATTGCTCATTTTAAAACATCAATATAAGTTTCAGTCATCAATAAATTAACGTTTGCACTAAATATATTCCCGCTACTCTTCAAATTTTCTGCAATGGCAGCGTCAACACTAGAATATCCCATCTCATTCCCTGAATAAATAAAAAAGGAATTAAATTTTTTTATTAATAGATTATAATTTAACTGTCATAATTTATGCACACACCACAGACTGCGTGATTATCTCCACAATTTGTGGTAGCCACAAAGACGCCTTTCTGGGGATGTTGTTTTAGAGCGTCATTTACTCCCAAAGTAATCTCTACCCCGTAACGTTCAGTGAGTTCCTTCATTTGGGTGTCACTTTGTAGATCACTTTTGTAAAATGGCAACTCCACGCTATTTATTATTTTCAAGATTTCCGATTTCTTAAATAAGGTTTCCAAACCGTCGAGCACGGCCGACAAAATCAGTTTGTCCAGCTCAGTTGCAAACTTCCAAGCAAAGAATCCGGTTCCATACTTGAGAAACTTAAAATGGATTTTGTCGTCGGGATGATGTGCAGTGACAATTTTGCTTACACCAATGCCATACAGAATGACATCCAATTTGACAAAAGATTTGTAAGCAAGGGTGTCTATGAAACACAATTTCTTTCCCGGTAGACCGAAACCGTCATGTTGTAAATACCGATTTTTGACTTCCACTCCGTCGTCATCGTCTGGCGTATTCCAACTACTAACTACCTCTTCATAAGTTCTTTTCTTCTCGCCTACAACCTTCTCATAAATAAAATCATAAATGCCATACAGAATGACATCCAATTTGACAAAAGATTTGTAAGCAAGGGTGTCTATGAAACACAATTTCTTTCCTGGTAGGCCGAAACCGTCGTGTCGTAAATACCGATTTTTGACTTCCACTCCGTCGTCACCGTCTGGCGTATTCCAACTACTAACTACCTCTTCATAAGTTCTTTTCTTCTCGCCTACAACCTTCTCATAAATAAAATCATCCAAAATCCCTTGGTGGCATTGCTCAGCTTCTTGAACAAGAACTAGCCTTCCGGTGTTGTACGGCTGTTGAAACTGTAACGCTGCCAAATCGCAGAGATACACCCTTTCCCTTTTTTGCTTTTGTGGCGATGAGTTATAACCTCCGCATTTGGAACACTTGTCAACTCCCACAATAATGCATTGTCTTACTAAATCCCGAATGGAGTATAATACTCCCCTATCTTTTATATCAGAGTACAAATTTGTGTTGATGATTCCGGTCACATTGTGTGCCTCGTTCCGGGCAATTTTTTGCAGTAATTTTAAACTGTGTTGATTAAAATCTTTGGTTACTTCAAAAGACTCCACTGGTTTTGTTGACTTGTCTGCGTGGACGGTGTTTTCATACAATTCGAATATTACTCCCTGCAAGCGTTCACCTAAAATAGCCAAGGCTTCCTTTACCCAAGCCGGTGCAAATATGGTAACTTTGTCAGAGGAGTATTTTGACCTCAGGGAAATCGATTGGTCGCGTCGTAAGTTTATTCTACAAGGCATGTTGCATGCGTTACAAAACGTGATGATGAATTTAGAATCTGTGCGTGTCTCATAAAATGTGCATTTGTGATGTACTACCTCCGTATGTAATCACTCTGTTAAGCTTAGATTTGAATTGTCAAGTTTAACCAACAACAAGCAAACAATTTTATAAACTATTACTAATGTAACCTCCTTATAGTTCTATAACAATATAAGCTAACGCTACGACAATGTGAGATATCCGTGGCGTTTGAGTTCCTTTACAAAGAATATTTTTTAATAAAGTGCTGAATAATATTTTAAAATCTAATTTACGCACGAAGGTTGCCCAACTGTCTTTCCTGTGTTTACGAGCAAAATCACAATAATAGTGTGGAGAATGTGACGTTCTGTGTGTGATACATGCACAACCAAACTGCACGTTTGCGTACGCAATTTTGCGTTGCTGCAAATATTGTATTCACGATGCATGGCCTTCTTGAAAGATATTTTTCACACTCATTCCATTCATATGACGCATTCGGTCGACTAGGAGGCGAAAAGGAAAACATATTCATGTAGTATATGTTCTAACTTCTAACATGGTAGAGAACAAGAGTTTTTTTCACTATGCTTCTACTGCCCTGCAGGAAACTTTATAAGTTTATCAGCGTAGTATAATAATACATGAAAGCAACGTTGATATTGTTAGTGTTGACTCATCCCATTTTAAACCCTCGCCTTGTGTCGTCGTGAGAATTTTTTAATATGCATAGTAAATTAAATTACATGCTTAAACATGACAAAAAAATGATACGCATATTTTATTGATATTATCATAATTGCTATCTACTTGCACATCTGTATATACTACTTGCTCGATATAATCATCTTTAGCCCCGTCATCAAATCAATCACAGCGATGAGCACAGCCACATAAGCGTAATATACCATTCACTATTGTTTCTCACTGGGTTGATGCTATTTAGACATTGTAGAAGGGTTGAATAAAAAATAACTAGCGATTAGTTTGTGTATGATGATGATGATGTTGGCCGGTAATGAATCGATGAATAAAACAAAACTGCCTCCGGTCCTCATTTCTCCTCATGCCTGTCTCTTCAACAATGTTTCGTTGTTTGATGTATCAGGATAATGATATAAAATGCAGCGAGTATTAATATGTACGTAAAAATGTAAATGATAATGATTCTTGATTCCTGTAAAAAATAAACATTAAGATAAAATAGAGATACACATACGGCGTTGTCTTTCGTAAGTCTGCAATGTGGACAAATGCGCCAATAAGGTGATGTAAAAAGGTGCTGGCAGATAATATATACCTACTTTGAACTGTGCTGTTAGCCTGTGGGGCTCTTTGGTGATGATGATGTAGGCTGTTGCAACTTGTAAGCAATTACAGAGTATCAAGCTGAGGCTAAATCACTTTGAGGTGCATGATTTAAGTATTCAATCAGCAATGAATAATAATAAAGTCTCTTTGTGTGTTTGTTAAGATGATGATGGTGATAATATGATAAAAATGCGCAAGTGAAAACGCGGCTGGTAATTTTCAAAAGCATACATTCTTGACACACATTTTGGCATTTTGAGTATCGTTTTCTACGTATGCATCTTGCAAGTGCTGCAAGCAAAAAGTAACACAACAATGCAATGTAAATATATATATGTGGTAGTAGTCAGGAGGTAACGACCAATAAAACTTGTTTCGTTTAAAATATTACCAGAAGGAGGGAGCGTGTAAATGACATGCAAAATGCATTCCTGTTGCTTTTTGTGGTTAATTTGATGAATGGTGCATGGTACATTGCAAAACCATTACAAATTGAAAAAGAAGCTTTTAAAAAATACCATTATTTACTTTTATTATCTGTGTATTTGGTTACGTCTATCACATAATTGCTAGATAATAACGGGGAATCTATATATTACCATTATAATAATCAACGAAACTAATACCAATTAATTGTACACATATCTGAAAATTTAAACCTAGTTGAATCTCTTAAACAATAGGGCTTTCTAATATCATCTCAACAAACTGGTGATTTTACAACAGGCAGACAGTAGACACCAAAAATAATGCTTGGTAGTGATCCACGATGTCAGAAAAACAGCACTAGCAAACATTAATTAATTAGTAATGATTTTACCAACTAGAAAAAGTACGTCGTGGCAAAATCTCGTTCCAAATTAAGACGATATACGCGGCACTTTCATAAAATTGTTCAAATTTACGTACTGATCAACACCATATTAAACTTTTTTGTAAGGAAAGGATTTTACGTAGGCGGAAGACATAAATTTTTAAGGTTTTTTTGGCTTCGTGCAAATATTTGTTTTTGTGGATTGCAACTGCCAGACGAGGTACGAAAACTATATACCTAATAACGTTGTCTCTGTGTGATATATATGTAATGCATATACTTAAGCTCTTACTTGTAACTAAATAGTTATTTATCTTCTTTTGTTAGTTAACTGGTGGTGTGGTTAGTTTTGCGGATGCGTGATGAAATGCGTGAGCTGGACTAAGACCACCATTGCTTGGATTGAAGTCCACGGGACGGAAACTTTTTTGACGATTATACGGCGCGGGTGTGGGATTATGATATGCGGGTGTGGGACTACTGCTTAATTCTGGTGGCGGTGGAGAGTTGAGCATAACTACTGTTTTATTACCAGTGACGCAATCTCCATTCCACAATTCCTACACAAAGAATACATAATTTTTTTCATATTTGCAAATTATCCACGATAGGATGACATTGTAATGATCATTTTGAATGACAATGTGGGAAGATGATGTCAGTGCCTATTGGAATTGCTAATGCGAGAGAGGTTGTAAATACCTGCGATATTCCAGTGGTAAGTAGCTTGGATGACAAAGCGTCATTATTAGAATTTTGATGATACCTCTCTTCTGGCGATGAGAGAGGTCTGGAATGAGATACTGGACTGGCAGACGGACTAGTTGAAAATCTAAAAATAACAAATGACTCAATAATATACGTGCATTCCATAACAATCCAGGGTTTGACTAGATAAATAACTGCATAATTATCATATGGACCAACTTGGACTGGCGAGGGGACAAAGGTGGTGTTTGTAGCATCGAGCCAACCGTTGTTAAATCTACGGATGAATGTCGAAAATTTTCAGAGTGTGTCAAAGGCGGAGCCGAGTGTAGACTTAGAACACTGGAAGCTCGTGCTGGACCATTCCCCCTAGAATTATGATGCGCCCAATCTTTTCTGTAGTTGTCAGAAAGAACGGAAGCGGTTCCACCAAGGCCAGAACGGGGACGATCCTGTTCTGACACAAGGTCCATGTTCGAACTACTCAGTCCTAATTACCAATAAAAAATCCAATTAAACTCAAGGTCTCACATCAGCATGATTTTCACATACTTAAAACTTTTTATACAACTGGCCAGCAGTTGACCTTTAAAATCACTTGCTTACTTGAAAAGTTAACCACATAAGGTAACCGTTTAACAGGTATGTCGCATACCACCTGAGGATGCACGGTAGGTCTCAAGTAGCCCACACTAGATTTTGAACTACTGATAACGCTGCTTCCCCCACCGCGTTTTCGATCCCTTCTACTCGTAACAGGAAATATATCACTGCTACTCGACGAGTTATAGTATCTGAATTTTGGAAACAGTTTTAATATTATCCCAATAAGCTCGAAACGTCACGCAAATAAATATATTTAGAAAAGAAATTTAGGAGAAAATTAGTGCTCCACGCTTTAGTAGATATGCGTTTTATGAGTAAAGAATACAAAATGTAAAATTTGAGGGGTACACACGTACTATTTATGTACAATTAAAGCAGTTTCCCGTTAAAGTTCATATACACAGTTTTCTAAAAAGTTTCTAGTCTAGTTAGGTTCGTTAATGGAGTTTAAATATTTTTTTACGGTGAGAAAATCGTCACTAGTATTAGTCTCATTCGCGGTTAGAAATAATAGGTAAAAGTAGTAGTCAGTCTGTACATTCATTTTTTTTGTATTTTAGTGTGAAAGTTAAGCAGTGTGCTGGAATTTTTTTAAAAGCAAAATCCATTTGTATGGACATTTTGTAGTAGCATCATACCAAAAACATCGTCCGATAAAGGAAAAAAGATCACTCGCAAGTCTCAATCAAATGATGGTCGTTTTTTGTTGGTAAAAGAGGTCCAGTTGCATGCAAAAAACGGATGTTTTGCCAGGTGTAGTAGTAGTAGCTTTTGATGATAATTTTTATGGTGATGACCAGTAGATAAGTTGTTGACTTTTGTTAATTGGTACTCTTTTTGTCAAAGTGTCTCGTCACGTAAGTAAACATTACCTTTCACATGGTGCAACATTTCATCGTCTCTCAAGGTTCTTCAAGTACACACTTGTCTCTGTTATCTCTGTCTACCTGTTTCCCTACCTATCAATTATGTTGGACTGTGTCGCTGTATTTACTCGTATTGTTTAAGGAATTCTATAATCTGTGATGTGGCACCCAAGTTTCAGTTTACACAGTCTATTACCAAAACTATTCCTATTTTCCTTTCCATCAATCATATTATCTAACATCAATTTTTACTAAAATTAAAATTAAAAGCTAAAAATCCTACTCTATGGCTATCATAAAAAACTACATAAATATTTTTGGAATTAAAAAGGCGCCGTCTACGTTTTAATTTAAAAACAAACTCAAAACGTATTGATAATTGTAGAATACATTATTACACGTTTCTATTAAAACCTACTATTTAGTTTGGCAACAAGTAAAAATTGTTATACTACGTTTTAAAAATATATCGGAAATATTGCACTGTGGGGACTCAATATATATTTTTAATTGTAAATTACGATGGCTTTGATAGTAAATAAAAAGAATGTCCATATCAAACATAAAAGAACTGTACTCTGTGTAGTAGTGTAGTTGATACAAAATGTAAACTGTTGTCCATCATTTTGTTTTGTTGTCATTTTTTTAAATGGTCATTATCCGAAAAGGTATGTAGTTCTATCCCTCCTAAAAATGATCAAATAAAATTACGCTACCTAGTGGTTGGCCCAGATCTATGATTAAATCCTTCCCCTTCGTGAGGTCGTCGGTAATCGAAGTACTGCCGTTGACCAGTTGGGGTACAAAACTCGGAAAGCTCTTGGGTGAGTTCTGAATGTTTTCCTCCACCACCATTACCACCGCCGCTTCGGTGGCGAGAAGCACAAATAAGCTCTTTTCTCAAATCACCCACTTGCCCACCGTTCGCTGACGCGGGGGCTCCTTCCGGCTCTTGACGCTGAAACATGGCCTGATGATGAGGATGATTGTTGGAAGCGGTTGTTGTAGTGTAGCTGATATTGCTGCTTCTCCCACTGTTACCCCCTCGGTGCTGAGGATGACCTCGATCAGGCATGTGTCCTCCAACTCCATTATTTCTCGGCTCAAAATTAACGTCGTACCTGTTTGTCATCTCAATTTTTTCCATGTTATTTCCAGCTTTCCCCAAGTTGGCCTTTTGGGCGGCTGCCTCCATTTCCAAGACCTTTTCCCTCACTCTATTTCTTTTGGAATTCTTCTTCTACCTTTCTCATTTGTTCCTGTTCTTTGAGCCTTCTTCTCTCCTTCTCCTCTGCCTCACGACTTAGCTGCTCCTCAATCTTTTTCCTTTCCATGACACGAAGGGTACTTTGGAACTTAAACTTTTTCTTCTTTTGCTCTGCAGCCTGCTCGCGTTCCCGCTGTTGTTGTATCTTTGCACTTTGTTGTTCCATCTGAAGCCTTCTTCTTCGCTCATTTTCTTCCTCCGCGGTAAACGGTGGGACACTCTGACTCCTCTCAAACGGTTCATCAGACTCGTCGTTTCTTTTAATTATTCTGCGACCTCGGCCGCTACTGTCAGACGGTGACTTACTACGTCGTTGCTGATGATGATGTCTACTCTCCCCCGCGTTTGACGGCATGGGACTATTGTACTGACTTGTTTTTCTTGGTTGATACAAAGTGATTTCAGAAAAATTCAAATTATCCACACTCTTTGTCCTTCTTGTCCCTGACGAGGAGGATGCACGTCGCGAGTCATAAGCGGGGAGATACATGATGTGGGAGAAGGGTTTCCTCTCCCAACTGCTGTCCCCATATCTCACGTTTGAATCACCACCACCACCACCACTGGGTGAGGCCATCTCAATATCTTGCTGATCTCTCTCAAATTCCTCAGCTAGTAAAGTTGTTGAGACAACTTGTTGTTGATGCTGATGATGCTCCTTGCCTCTTCTGTTTACCTTGTTTCTGTTAATCTTCACTGCAGATGGGGATGGGAGTGGAGACGAGAAGCTCATGCTACTTGGCCCATAACCAATTTCAGATTCAAGTCGTGCTCCGCCACAACCATCCACTTCATCATAGTCATTGTTAACAACATCACCAATTCCACCACCACCACCACCGCCATGCATATTCATCATCAACGACCTTTGCTTGTTGTTAGCATCTTCACCTGGCAAATACGACAGCTCTTCTTCAACATCATCTCCCTCATTAACATCTTCGTCATCGTCATCCTGTTCAGCAAGCACAAGACGCAATTCCTGCTGTTCTATATTATCATATTCCCCGATAAGGTTCAATGAGTTTGGCTCACTGCGACTTAAAAACCAATTCGTATCAAGCCCAACAAAATCTCTGCTTCCATTATTAGCAGTGCTGTTATTGATGCCATTACTGCCATTGGGTTGGCGCAAATGATTGGGTGGCTTCCACGGTTGACTACGAAGATTACGGTAGTATCTTGAGCCACCACCTACGCCAGCTACAGCCTGAGTCTTTTTTATTTCTTCGTGAGTTTGCTGTTGCGCCCCAGCTTGGTTCGTCGTCGCCATTGTCTTTCTCGACCTCACATACAAGTTGCCAGGTCTGTCCAAATGATACTGGTCAGAATCACTGACCATTCCTAACGCTGAACTCCGACCTCTTTCGAATAAATTGTTTCTAGTCGTAAGTTTTGGTGGGGTGCCTAACCCTGCCGGAAGCACTCGTGTGGCCACGTTCGAGTTGGAGTGCTGCAGGGAATGAGGTAACTGATGCGGAGGATTCATTTGAGGGTCTTCAAATTCCGAACTGCTACTTTCATCCAAATCTTGTTCTGGCGTCCAACATTTATTTCCGTCTGAATCCCTCAAACCACCGTGATGCTTTCCTGTAGAAATTGCTCGCTCTCTTAATTTATACTGTCGTCCTCCACCGTTTCCGTTACTCATGACAGGTGGTGGGGGATTACCGTTTGGGGCGTTGTTAGCTGCTGCCGCTTCTACAATAAGTTCTGGGTTTGCAGGGCTTCCTGCGTCTCCTGCCGAAATACCCGAGTCGCCTGCTGATCTTTCGTGATTATTTGCCCTGGACGGGGGTATTTGTCGCATGTACCGCTGTATACGGTCATGACCGTATCCCTCCTCCGAACTGTAGCTCCGCCCAGACACCGACACTCTAGAAGGAGAATCTAATGCACGCCAAGCAGCAGTAGGTGAAAAACGGGGCAATCCGGGCCTCTTTGCTGGAAGGGTAGGCCGAATGTTCAAAGGAATATCTAAATCAGAACTACTTAATTCACTTGAAGACTCTCTGTTTTGTTGCAAGCCATCCCCGGCTGCTCTCTCACTCGTATCAAATGAGCCAGAGTCTTGCTTAATTTGAAGTAATTCTGAAGAGTTTGTTGAGCTAACTTTTTCATGATGATGATTGACGTGATTATTATTGCTTCGGCTGCCATTCATAAGCATATTATTTTGCTCTTTTACTTTCTCATTCGCCATCATTGACTTGGTCACACGGCACTCATTGTTGTTGTTATTGTCCGAGTCAGATTGATGCACCGTTGCTGTTGCAATCTGATGATGTTTATTATTATTGTTATTATTATTTTTATTGCCATTGGGGGAAGGCTTGGCATCCATTCCAAAATAAAACTTGGTTTTGTTAGAGGTTTCGCCATTGTTATCAGTGGGAATGCCACCATTACTACCTCTCGAGCAATTTTTATTGTTATGTGCGATATTGGTGGTTGCGGAGGTAGGCGCAGCTGGAGCATTTGTGGTTTTTCGTTTACCCTGATGCACATTATTGCTACTACCAGTGCTGCCACTAACTTTCCCATTCGTCAACGCTGGTTTACCATTGTTGCTGTTTGAATGATGCTGTGAAGCTGCAAGGCTCCCTTTGCCACTGTTCGTTTTCTGGTTCACGGTTGGTTTACCAGGATTACCACTGTTGCTGCTGCTGCTGATAATGTTACTACCTGAAGGAGACTGGCCATATGGTGTAATGGGAGGTAAGAGGTTTGTTGATGAAACACGGTGAGTTTTTGGCACATGCTCATCTTTCGTTGCTGCTGCTATTCCTGACTGATTGATCAAACTGATGATATTGCTGCTACCATTATGGTTATTACCAGTCGTCGAGGGTCGATTACTACCATTGCCAGCCACAGGAGCACCATGATGGCTCGTACCGTTTGCTCTCAATTTGTTGCCATTAAGAAACGCAGAGGAAGAAGCGGAAGCATGGTCACGAGCCAGTGGAGCCTTGTTGCTGCTCTTCACTTCCGGATTGTTTCTGCTTGACAAACCTGAACTCTTGTTGTTACTGCTCATCATCATCAGTCCGCCGGCAGCCATTGTTGAGCCCAGTGATGCCTTTCTTGTTGCACCAACACCCTCAGAATGCTTCCTATTTGACAGGTGCAAGTTGTGATCTACTGCTGATGATTTTGGGGTGCAAAGACCGGCTTCCACAGAGTGTACTGAGCTCCTGTCCCTGTCACCTCGATAAAACCTGTTTGCGTCCATGCTGGCTCTCATTACACCTCCACGACTCATTTCTAGGTCACTACATATCTCTGGGGATCTAGGCCCATTGACTGCCGCAGCAAGTCTTGACTCTGCCTTTGTTTTAAAGAGACGAGATGCCTTTTTACTTTCACCGGATGGCGACAACAACTGGGGGGAATGGGGAGAGCAACATGTCATTTCACTCATGTTAATGCCACCCCCACCTACTCGAAGAATTTGTTCAGTGGGCGATGTTGGTGGCGGTGGAGCTTTCCCTTTCTTTTTTGTTCGGATCTGCTTCTTTGCAGGACTTTCTTGGATTAGTGTAAAACTATTAGGAACTGGGGAAATTGAGCGTTGGGGTGAACTATCATCTCTACTGTGATGATGTTGATGATGTTCGTCAATGTCACGCAAATCGGGCTCACTGTCGTAGTCGCGGTTGCTACTTCCCCCTTTTGAGGAAGCCCGTCTGGGACCATTTCTATCCATCATCAAACCCATATTGTAATCCATCACGGAGAGATTAGGAGTTGATCGCCCGGAAGCAGGACTCATCATATCCCCATTACCAGGACATGATGCAGTGCTTCTCTTTCTCATTGCTCGTCGCAAGTCTTCTGCTTCTGGGCTGTGAGGGTCCAGCTCACTGAGGAGCTTTCTCCCGGAAATGGTGCCTCCTTGATGAAGTATTGCTCCATTAGATGTTGGTTTAAGTAATTTGGCAGCACTGGTGGGATTAACGGAGGGAAGCACTTTATGTGGCGAGGGAAGCCGGGAGTGACCATGATAGCCACGAGTAGGTAAGTAGCCCTTTTTCATGCGGTTCCCTCCTGAAGAGTCCCCAAGATCACTACTTGAGGCACCCCACTTTCCATGACCCCTGTGATGTAAGTCATGGTGCATATGACGGGATTTGCCATTATTTATATGACCATTTCCATAGCTTGAGTTATTGTTTCCCATTCTTTTATGTGATTGTAAAGGTTAAAGCGTGTGATCACTCAGCTTTCAGTTCTGTTCATCTCCTGTAAAACAGAACAGCACTTCACGTTAATGCAAAAGAGCTTTTAAGCATTAAACACTTATTGCTTCATAAAAGCTGACGTAAAAATGCTTTTTCTCATGGACAACCAATTTTTCAAATTGGGCTCACATATGAATGACCTAAAAATATAATAATGAGCAATATTTCGACCTTTTAAATTTCCACCACCACCGTATTTTCCTCTTGTTAAGATGCAAAGAAAACAATTATTTTAACAAAATCGATCCTCGTTTATATCACCTATCCAAATAACGTTGATGTGTATGTGGAACCAAACTGTAACTGTAACTGTTACTCTCATTCAACTCTCAACCCAACTAAATAGTAAAAACAACACAATCCATGAATCGCCCGGTGTTTCCTTATCCAATGAGTTTATGGACCTAATTCAATTACATGAAGTTGAGGTTGCATAATGTTGAACGGATCCATGTATTAACCCGAAAGGATTCTCAGTATGCGACCCTTATATAGTTTGCAGTACTTTTTATAGTCGTTGTATCCTAATGAACATATTACAACGGTATGCTACCTTCGTATGCTAGCAGATAACCTCTCTCTTGGAAAAGCTATATACATTCTGAATAGTATTTGTAATAGTAATGTATTAACCCGAAAGGATTCTCAGTATGCGACCCTTATATAGTTTGCAGTACTTTTTATAGTCGTCGTATCCTAATGAACATATTACCACGGTATGCTACCTTCGTATGCTAGCAGATAACCTCTCTCTTGGAAAAGCTATATACATTCTGAATAGTATTTGTAATAGTTTCCTCTGTTAGGTATCCTTTACAGGATTGCTTGCGATTATTGTCCATAATTGCAATATGATAATTTATCACAATATGGCTTCATGTTATTCGGCATACATGCCTCTGTAGCAACTTTTCGCTATCCACAAAAATAAAATGCTAAAATGGCTAAATATTACACTGTCAACTGTTTGTAAATAAATAAGGTTAAAAATCTTTTATTTGTTGTTGTTCCAGTTCCAATGATATACCATTAGTCACACCGATTTTCCCCCTTTTCATACCAATTATGCCTTTACCGGACGGTGAATGGCAATTTTTTTCTTAGGAACATGTGTATGCACTAATCCCTAGCAAATTATTATTGCTGCTACTGGTTCTTTGTTACACACATCAAAGGATGGAAAGAAGCCTATGGTGGACTTTGTTCAAGACAAAAGTTGCACACATGAAGAAATTCCATAATCCCTTGCAAATTATTATTGCTGCTACTGGTTCTTTGTTACACACATCAAAGGATGGAAAGAAGCCTATGGTGGACTTTGTTCAAGACAAAAGTTGCACACATGAAGAAATTCCCAAAATCAGTGATGCATGCATAATACAATTACATACTTTGCAGCGGGCGCTGATCATACTTATATTACTCAGAGTCTCTTCATTCACTTTTAAAACGACTTCGATATCATTATTATTAAATGGTTTTATTCTCACTGCTACAAGAAATGCGTACCTGATAACCATAATGTGGTAATTTGTTAAGCCAAAAACATACTGAACTATTTTTTGCCAAGGATGAACCGAACCACTTTATAAAAAAAGTGTAGGAGTGACATAAAATAAGGTAATATTTAGACATCACGATTTTTTTTTTTACAAAATTTCATGTTTCCTTTCGTTCAAACGGCACCATTTATGAGTATATGAGCACACACACATGAATACATGACAGGTAACAACTCAGGACGAAAATCGTTAAAATTATAAAATCAGTCACTTTTCACCTCTTCAAAAAGCGACTTAAAAGCAACACTCGCGCACCGTAATTAGTAAAATTCAAACCCACTCCGAAACTACTTGCTCAATGGTTTTACTTTTTTTTAAATTAAATATTTTGTTTTTACATAAAAAAAAACTTCTCAGAGATTGGCGATACGATAATAAGAAGCATACCGCCATCGCAGTAGTAGTGAAATCATGATGACAGTCATTTCAAAATTCCATTGAAATAGGCAAATACAAAACTTTTTAAACAATAGTAATCAGCAAAAAGACAGGAGGTTATTCATCTCATTAATTTCCGCAGTAGTAGATTTTTGTCTACATTTTTATGCAAATTGCTTGTGCCTCTCTCACTTTAAACTTTATTACTGCACACCACCACACAGCAGACACACCACCTGCACCACCACCGCACAACGATATATAGGTAAACAATCAAATTTTTCATTCAGTCCTGTCAACTTCACCATAATAGCACAATTCTCTTTTTTGCATTTTTATTATTATTATTATTATTATTTTGAGCAAATATGTGCGAGCTTTTTAAAAATATTTTTGTAGCGCAACTTTTTTCTTGGTGTTGTACCTTTTATTTTATTCCTACTAATAGGTTATGGCTTATGAATATTTTTTTTGTGAAATTCATTTAATCTATTCTGCCAAACTAAACTACATAACCCATTCATGTACACTTTTTTGTAATCCTAAATGTCTTGTCTTTTAAAGAACTGCTGCTGCTTCTGATAAATATTTCTGTTAAGTGTCGTGATATGTTAGATGAGGATGACGATGATAATCATCATCATGATAATATGTATGTGTGTGTGTGTGTGTGTCCTTTGGTTGCGCATTTGAGTATTTTACAACTTTAAATGGTGATAATACAACACAGGTAGAAATTACCCAAATTTCTAATTTCATTAAGGGAATGAATCCTACAACCATATTTGCACGTTATGCTATAAAAATGTTACTACTTCTACTATATGCTCGTTTACCATCATCATCGTCACAATACATGCATAATCGTCTTCATGAGAGGAATTTTTTATTTTTCCTTTTTATTTTTTACCTGAGTGTATTATTATTATTCATAAAATATTAGTAGTTCGCATATCGGTGGTGGTGATAGTGGTACCTACAAACTTTGCAACAATGCAACATATTAACTAGTGAACCAGCAACTACCCTATACTATATAAAATATATAATATCGTTGACGATGTCTATGTATAGAAAGGAATGAGGTCATGAGGTCTTTTTTTTTCTTGCCTGTATTTTCCTTGATTGGGTAGTACTCGTCGTCGTCGTATGTTAGTGTAGTAGTTACCACTACGTGATTAGAAGGACAATCCACCATGTTAAACTCCACACTACTGCACTGCTTGTTTCACTGATAGGCGATGCGATGATAACGATGATATGATATATGGTAAATAATGTTGTATGAAAAAATATCTTGAAAATTGTTATTTCTTCCCCACTTCTTCTTCACAGCAAGAAATATCCACCTTCCTCATCACTAAACTGGATCCTGTGGGTCATATCTCACACAGTTCCACACACTGCGCACAATTTCCAACCTTAGAATATTTTTTCAGACATGTTATATTTTTTTCACTTTACAACTTTAAACTTTAAAATTTTAAACGTTGAATGCCATAATGCGATGATAGAAAAAACGCACAAAATGGAAACGAGCCACACACACACACAAGGAACACGCTGCACTGCACACACACAAACCTTTTGTAGTGAATAAAATAAATGATGATGACTGGTCGAACGAAGAATCGAATGCCTTTCTAAAAATAATAACAACAATATGATATTCTAAACGTGTGGTATGCGAAAATGCAATGTCGTACGCGTATCCTTTCTTGCTAGGCTACTGCGAAGGGAATTATCATCATCTTCTCAATGAAATATGTAATAATTGTTAATTTTTATAATGAACAGAAAAAAATGTACAGTACTGTTGCTGCTGCCAGTGTGTCCCTATCTATACTACACTACATAACAATCGTCATGTAAAGTGTGTGAAAGTGTGAAAGGTAGCAAACTGTGCTATATGACGGTTTGAACATAATCTGTACATATAGGGACAGAAAAACAATCATAACGATTCTAAAAAGGAATATGTATATACATATACATATAATCTGTCTTGTGCAGGAGCAGTACAGACAGGTGGATTTTTATTCGCAAGTGGTTGTTGTGGTACGTGCATACCACATTTGCTAATGTAGTTGCTAAAAATCCATTACCGTCATCGAAATAACTAAACAGAGGAGAACAGGTAATTTTTCTCTAGTACCAGCAGCAGCAGCATCCTCATCGTTCAGAACTGAGCTGAGATAGTGCACACAGGTATATAGAATTTCAAAATACTGCTGCTGATTCTTGATTATGATATTCGTATTATGTTATATATATGCTGCTTTTGCTACTTCAATTGTTGGAGATAGTGACGGCGACCACAAGTACGGACGGATGATGATGATGATGGTCGGATGAACGATATTAGAGAGGTAAGTAACTAACTGTAAAAATGTTAGAAAAGAGGGTATGCTCTTATTAGTACAT
>JAHZNB010006499.1:0-17094 GCA_027744295.1 Callyntrura guangdongensis
TCACATTTTACATGGCTCTTGCTATACATGAAGATACTTGAAGGTGTTCACGCACAAAATAATGTACTTGAACAAGATGCAGATCTATGTATTTAGACATTTTAATGGTTTTTTCGTGCCCTGTTTAGCTTAGGAGCTTCTAACTTGTAGTTGTCGCGAAAATGCTAAAGTCAGGAAAGATGACTACAGAAGAGAAAATTAGTCCAAAAATTGCTGCGTCTAAACTATTACAGGATAACGGAATATTGTAAAAAAAACTATTTTACTGCTTTGCTTAGCAAAGCATTGAACTAATAATGGTCTGGATGGAGTACGCAATTCTCCCACTTTTGTGCCATAATCGAAAGTACTCAAAACTAGGTCACTGGTTGTATACAACAAACGACAAGCAGGGCAATGACTAACAGCCACAGACAACAAAGTTACGCATTAAAACAGCTTTTCTTTCTAAATATCCCTAATTTACAGCAAAGTAAAGAACGGCAGTAGAAAACCTTATTGGAATGTCAAAGCTTCCATAATAGCAACGTGCCCAAAAAATTTAAGAGCTTTCCGAAAGTAACATCTTAGTGTCTCATTTTTACTGAGAAAGTTGCACAAACTCTTTTACATCTAAACCTATTCATCTTTCACTCTATTCGTCGATAAAAATATGTTGTGATGTTTGTATTTTGCAGTAAAGCTACTAAAACGGAAAAACAACGAACACCCGTTTAAAGTGCCCGACGTGCACAAGAAACGAAGAGACGATGATAAATAGAACCCCATTTTGGTACTATCTTACAAAATGAAAGTGATGTGCTACTGGGAAAGAGAAAAAGAGAAAGTAAAAGACTACCCTAGATAATTTTGTCGAATAAACTAGTACTAAAGTAAAACAAGTTTTTCTGGAATATGGTCTTTTGCGTGCCACTTTTCTTCCCAGTGACGATGACGACAGTAATATAGAGAACTGCTACCATAAAACGTGCGGCACATAACGACAGCTACCACCACAAACATTTCCACTTCTCTTTCTAAATGAGATCCATTCCCAGAGTGTCAAGCCGGGAAATATTCGTATTCCTTCATTATAATAATCTTTTACCGCCGTCTTCCTTTTTTCCTTAGTATACATACCGTACCGTTCTACTTTGTGTACACCGGCTACCAGTACCGCTATCATTATCACCAATGCAGCCAAAGACTAGAAAAAATGTTCTGTATGCAGTTTCGCAATCTATTCAAAATAATACTGGCGCTTCCACTTCATCGCATTTTATTAAGGAAACGAAAAAATAGCCGGGAGAAAAAAGAAACTTCTATATTATAACGACACTCCTTACATATTCGCTTGTATTAGTAGTGCACACCGAGAAAGGTTTGCATACATTTTGATAGCAGTTGTAGCAACACCTTCAAGACAGCAAGCGCATTATCATAATGATATAATTCTGCTGGAGGGAAAGTAGTTTGGAGAGACTTCGTTACTTATCACTCGGAAGAGAAAGGGGAAAGTACAACTATCACCGTCACCAATGTCTCTACTGCATTTTCTCTTCTACCCAAACATAGACGCACAATTTCCTCTTTTACCAATGACTTTCTCTTCAGTTGGAAAAGTCACTTTTTGTAACATGATACGCGTAGAAAACGCTGCTCTGTTTTTGTTACGAGTCCCATTTTCTCATACAATGCAATATTCTCCATGAGTCTGCATCTGTACCTGTTTTACTATCTCTTGGAATTTTTTATGCTGCTGAATATTGTGTACCGAGCCATCATGATGCGGTAGCTGCAGGGGAACATTTGAATACAAGAGAGAAAGTAAGGTGTTCCCTGGTGAAATCAAAAGTTATAATAATAACAGTTATATCTACTATAGCGATAATGCAGATGATGATGGCGTCGTCGTTTTCACACGATGGTACGTTGTACATCGAAGGATTTCGAAATGTAGACACATTTTTCCAAGGATGTGTTGAAGATTTCAAAGAGAAATAAACGAAACGAAAATTTTTGCCGACGGTTAGGCACTTCACCAATGAACGGTGATCATAAAAATGAACGGCAGAAAAACATCGACTAAGACGTTACTAGGAATTGTCTAGGTGACTGTATGAATGACACGTCAAGAAAACATGTGGAAAGTGTAAAATCATTGAGTCCGTCTGTTTGCGTGTGGGAGAATTTTTGTGGAATGTTGTTTTGCTGTTCATTCAAGTAGCAAATGTAAATGTGTGTACAGCAAGCAGGCAGTCAAACAAATACTATTTTATGAGATGTCAGAAACGTAAACACGCAGTTGACTTTTTCACCAAGAGAGAAAGAAAACCTGGTAGCAAATAATATTTTCTGGTACAGCTGCCACATTTTCTCTCCGCCTAGCACCATTACCTCCAGCATAGTCTTCATTGATGGTCTGGCGGTAAAGTGTAATTGACTGATGACGATGATGATGTGAAAGTCAACTGAAGACGGTTGTAGAGGCGGTATACATGGTCGTAGTAGTAGGGGCGTTGGTAGGGAGGCAGCACGCTGTAAAATGCTAGATGACTTCCTGCTGGGATATGCCATTACCAGAAAAACAAAATTTTACTTGGTTGGCAGCAACACTTTGAACAATTTCAGGGGATCATCACCAAAACCAAACGAAAACGCACACATGGAAGCCGAGTAAGTTGTCATATTTCTCTGACTTTCTCTCTTACTTTCACTCTCTGTGGTCATGTTCCTGAAAAAGGTATCGAATAAACGAGCTTTGAATAAACAGCGAGAGAAAACAAGTAAATATTCTTTTCTCTAGAAATAAATGGAGAAAATACCAGAATTGCAAGCTCACGCACACATGATCCCCTAAAATTCACACTGTGACGCTTTAGCATGTGTACGACTGGGAATTGTTTAACTTTCTTCATCTCAATAACGCATAATATACAATAATAACAAGTTAGAGGTATGCATGAATGCACATACACATGACATGAGTAAAATAGTTCACATCTTTTTTCTGTCTCATTTTTTCTCTTGTCATTTTCTCGTCTGACTTTCTCCTTTCCTCCATTTCCCCACAAGTCGTGTACGAGGACTACAAAACGCGAAAACGGAAGTGAAGTGCTCTCTACTGCCTGATTGCTGGGTAGAAACCAAAAGTGCATAACATATTATGTTACTAATGTATCTACTTGAACAACCATACAAATGTTTTCATTTTTGCTACGTTATTCTTTTTTCACCAAACCACCATCTCTTCCCACGCCAAAGTCAATGTCTTTGGTAACGTGTCTAGAATTATATATTGGTAAGAGTATGTCTGTCTTCCTTTTTCTCCCGACATTCTAGACATTTTCTCCAATTTTCTTCTTCCTCCCTTCATTTTCTCTTTGTTCTCATTGTAGAATAAATGGTGAAAGCTAACACCACCATGTGCATTTGGACAAGGCGTGCATGATCCACTATTCAGTTCTCATTGTACGTTTCTCATATATTTTGTCCTTTTCAGTCTCCAGATTCCAATAAAACGTTTCACCTTGCATTGCATTCGTCATCATCATCTTTTCCAATTTTTCCAAGTTTTCTGTTCATCCTTCCCCAAGATTAAACTGGCACTGAAAACAAGTCTGGTTTTATTGCTATTGTAGTAATAATCACGATGACTGTAGTAGTCTGTTTTTTTAAAACACACAGTCCCGCACACGAAACTCACATCTCATATTACTCACGAAATAACAAGGTTTTCTCTTTTGTTACACGCACGAATTAGGTTTGGAAGAAAATGACGAAGAAAGGCGTTTTTTATTAGTTGTTATTTTTATTTTGTTTACTTGCTTTTGACAATAGAAACGCACGCACCGGTTGCATGATGAAAAAAGAGTCGCGTAAAGTGTGTACTTGTACTGTGGTGACAGAATGAAAAGCGTTGACGATCTTATAGCGTGTAATAATAATCCTGGCGTGTTATATGAGCCGTGGAAAAGAGCCAGAGAAAGTGAAGAAAAGAAGGAAACTTTTATTCCGTGCACCACCACTTTAATATTCTTTCCCTCTCAAAACGCAATCCACTTTTGCTTTTTTACCCAGTCACACTTCCTGGAAATCCGTTTATACCAAGTTCACGTGTTTCTTCACAGTGTGTATGGATACTTGAAAGTGTAACCGGGTATAATGGAACAATAAATATTGACGTCTACCACCATCACCAACACTTCTAATGCAAAAGCGACTTTACGAGAGAATTGGGAATTGTCTAGGATTTCAACAGTTTCCTATGTTCTGTCACAACATCCGGTGATTTGCTAACAGCGTTGTTGCTGCTTCTATAGCTAGGTTTATTATAATCTCGTAAAAGTACGCATAAATTCGTAAACTGAGGATGACGATCTACCAAGTGGAAGATATGTACAGTACACGTGTCACATTTAGAAAAAATCTAACTTTCTCCTTGTAGCCCAAAATACCAGAGGTTTGTCTTTCCTCAAAAGATAACGTAAACTAAAACTTTCTACTGTAATTTTTCGAATTTTGTTTAATATTCAATTTTTTATATCATAATTCATAGGTAAAATAAACCAGCGCTAAAACAAAGAGAAGAGTGGCGATAATGTCAAAATAAAATATTACATTAGTTCAGACTAATAGCATATTCTCACCAACTTTCTCGGTATTTTCATGTACGTGTAAGCGTTCCCTTCTATTTACGAGAATGGTTTTGCATAATGACGTCAATATAACCAGATATACACAAATGCAACTTTATAGCTTTTCAACTTCTCCCATCCTTCTACCACCCATCACATTATTAACGTCCTGACGATGATTATTGGAATGATAACCTTTCCTCTGAGCACAGGGCCATCAAAAATAGTACTACTTACGCAGTGCCGGCAACTTTTCTTTTTCTTTCACCAGTTATAAAGTTGTTTTTCTCAATGACAAAACTCGGTAAAAGTAGGTTATCCAGTCTACAAAAATTTTCCTACTTTTTCTTTACCTTCTCTTTTCTTTAGCTGTGCCACTGCCAAATGTACTATTACGCAAATCTTTTGATTATGGCACGCAGCAACCTCTCCCACTTTCTCCCTTTGCCATTAAAACGGTCGTTTTCAGCAAAATCTTCACATAAATATTATACTTTGTGTGATACATGGTTTCAGCAATGAATCATACGATATCTTTTTCTTCTTGTTTCTGTTTCAAAGCTGCCCGCCACAACTTTCATCCTGATTCCCGGTACAATTAAGATGATAGCCCATCTTTTGCTTTGTCTTCTTGTCTGCAAAGCCATAAAAGATCAAAGGAAAAATTCTAGAATGGAGTGATATGGACTTCTCTCTTCTCTCATCTCTCTTATTCTCCCTCGGTTTCACAAAAAAGAAATATATTACTCATCAGCATGTAGGTGCTCTTCGTACTGACTCTCTTTGAAAGTGTAATCGAGAGAACGAAGAATTACCCTAAAAATTGACGAGAAACACGTTTTAGAGGAAAGCCCTGACGACTATGAAAGATAAAGCGTTCTTTTCATTTCAGCAAGTTGGCCGTCATGTTCCATTTCATTCTGGAATGTTGATGATGAAGAACGTAGCCGTGCTTCTGCTCCTACCGTTACCTCCTGACAAACATTATTATGTTAGTAGACAGACAAAAAGAGAGAAAGCAGACATACCTCTGCACACAAGGAGAAAAAACTGTCTTGTAGCCATTTTCCCTTTTCCCTGCTGGGTGTCTGGTGCGTGTTTGCCTTTTTTGTTTAACAACCAGAGAAACGTTATGTCTTTCTTTTTGTCTCCCTACGTGATCATCTTACAACCACGTGCTGGTGTTGGGCTTTTCTGACCTTTTCTTTCTCCAAAACTGTACACGCTCCAGACACATTCCCAAAGATTAAAAAAATTCTCTCTGTGTCTCGCTTTCTGTCTTTTACTGCCACCTTGCAAATTTTCCTCTGTCAGCCAAAGGAAAGAGTTTCTCAGGGAAAAGTCCTTTTATTCCTTTATTCTTCATCCCAATACGAGTGTCTACAAGATATTAAGCACAACAACAAGGTTTCAGAACTCACCAGAGAGGCAGAAAAGGATATCATGCATGAACACACTCACCTCCTCGCATAGCAGACAGAGTTTGTTGGTTTCCATACAGAGAACAAGGAAGCAGGCAGAGTGGTGGAAACGCTTTTAATGAAAATGAAACACCCAAAGGTGGAAAATTATGTATACAGTGGTGCGTGGTAAGCAAACAGAAATTATTCCGGGAAATGGTATCACTATAGTCAATAGTAGTATTCAGGGCACATAAATACGCAGCAGCCTACCATTTTCTATTAGCAAAATGTTTTCTCGTTGGTTGTATACAGTGGTTGGGGTAATACAAAATAGAGTCCTGAATCCTAAAAGGAATTTTATTGGGTGTGCTAAAAGATAACTGGGCTTGTTCCAATTTGCAGACAGGTTACGTGGTAGACAAATTAGAATTCTGCCCAAGCTCCGTAGTGTAGCACACGGGTGGACATATCATCGTCTACCTGTATCTAGACGGTTGTCAATGGCCCATTTCCTTCTCGTTTAATTCGTCTCCCGTCCTCCTTGTTTACATTTGTTTATCTTCACACATATGCACGCAAAATACTACTGGCCTTTATGAGAACGTTTCCTGTCGGTCAGACAGTGTTGGTTAATGGGCTACGTTACGTGCTTCCTCATTAAGAGAGTTCGCACGAACATGGGAAACTTTCTCCAGTGTTTCTCTTATACAAGGTCACGCTCCCACGAGAGAAAGTGGAATCTTGGTTGGGATAAAACTGGATTTTTCGTGTATTAACCAGTGGGGTTGTTGTTTCTCATGTGCCAACTTCGGTGGTACTCGTAACAAAATGCCAATTAAGATTTTTGATCTTTTTCATAAATATACATGACTGGAAGCATCTCTGTATGTCTCTGGTTGCGAGTTGGATGTCCTTCTTTCATAGAAAGATCCCAGTTTGTTCCCTAAGGAATAATGCGAACACACGAAAGACAATAATAATAGCCTGCCTTAATTGCAGCTATAGAGACGCAGATGGAATTGGTTTTGTTGATAAATGCTGATTGAATTGATAAAGACTTATTGAATTGATGTTTTGGCTAGTTAGTTGACCTGGTATCGCTATACAAAATTGGAGCTAATTTGGATCAAATTTAATTTTTGATACCCCAAATGACCGGGGGTTGACCAAGTTTGCCCAAATTATTGCCCTGATATGCCACTAATCCAAGGTACATGTGTGCCAAATTTGAGCCATTTTGATTAAAGTTTAATTTAAATCCCCAAATGACTTCCGTGGTGGACCAAATTTGCTAAAATTATATTCCTGAAATGCCACTACCTTAAGGTACTTGTGTGCAAAATTTGAGCTTAATCGACTGAGACGTCTGATCTGCAGTGATGACAGATGGACGGACAGACAGACAAACACGCTAAAAAATCATTACTCCGATGAAATATCTGTACACCTGACTAACAACTGCTTATCGTATGTAGCCGGCGGCTAAAAAACTCTTTTTCCCCGGCAAGTCTTCTTTTCGTCGTTTTAATCATCTGTAATTATCTCTTGAGAAAGACTTTAGCTTTCGTGAGAATAAAAAATGAATACGTCTCCATCCCGTCTCTCCTACTCCCCCTTTTTTCTATACTCACCTCTTGCTTCGCCTAAAATATCTCACACTCTTTCTCTCTCATTCTCACTGTCTTCTACGAAAACTAAAAACTAGCCAAAAGCCTACATGTGCCAACCAGCACGCCCGCATAATCTTTTTGTTTCCATTGACTATCCCGTTTATGTCGTTGTAATCTCCTGATTTACGGCAGCAACAAGAAACTTAGCTCGCTCCTTTTACTTTTTCCTGATCTTATTTTTCGTGCAATATTTTCAAAGAAAAACTTCCCCTTGATTTTCCTGTACACCCTGTAAATCTGTTAGTGTACTCTACTCTCACACATATTATTACTATCCCGTTTTCAAACTCTTTTCCTTAATTGTGACGATTTAAACAGTATTGTATTTTTTCTTCTCATTCCCTCTATAATCCTAAACAACACTTTGCTCAAACTTGTCAAATATTTTTTTCTCTTTTTCTTCTTGTCACCAGTTAAAATTGCTTGTTTGTTTGTTCTCCTCTTACTTTATGCTCATCCATACTTCCAGACATTCTACATCTGGACGTTACCTACTAATACGCTGTGTGTATTTGTACAAGAAACTTGGCTCCAGGTTTTTTGGGTTCGGTCTGGTTTTTAGAGATAGCAACCCAGCCTTTCTTTACGGAACAATCAAGTATGTAGCAGCAGCAGCAGTAAAGAGGATAGTTGTTGGAAACGACACAAAAAACGATTTATACTTCCTGATCGACCTATTTACTCTAAACCTTCGAACAATTCTTCCCGCAAGAGACTCAAAGTGTATTGTTCTTTTTCTGCCGTTTTTGTTCGTCTTCTCCAGCAGCGCGCTTCTTGCCCCATTTCCTTTCGCTTCACTTTTCGTTCGCTCCCATTCTCTCAGTTCTTATAGGTAACTGGGTAGCAGAGTGACCTGCTATAAAACTAAGGAACAAAAAAGCTTTAAATAAGACAAAGCGGGAGAAAAAGACAATGAAATAGTAAAGGATGTTTAGGAAGCTCCCTAAGCAAAAAAAAAGAATTTTTGGAACGTGTTTTACTTCACGTTTTTGTTGCTNGAAATAGTAAAGGATGTTTAGGAAGCTCCCTAAGCAAAAAAAAAGAATTTTTGGAACGTGTTTTACTTCACGTTTTTGTTGCTGTTGTTTATTGTTTTCGATATCAGCACAAGTAACGTAACTCACATGAAAACCTATACATAGTCACTAAAAGATTTATTGAGAGGTTGCAAAGCATCCAAACAACGACATGCTTTAAAAGGAAAACACTTATTTTCTTTCTTTTCTATGTTTTGAGGGGAACAACGGCGAAAAAGAGAGCCAATTTATGGAGAGTGGCAAAGTAAAACTCATTCATTCCCGCTTCTTGTACATTTCACGTTATTTAACAATCTGATAGTTTATTGTTGGTATTTTTGTGTCACTTTCAGAATCAGTTGGAAACAGAACAGTGTCGACGTCCTCTTCACAATCTGGTTCATCAACTTCTAGAGTGGGTGTAGGAGGAGTAGGAACGGGTGGTGGAGGACCACCACCACCCCGGGCTCTCCCGGCGTTGTCCGTGGCGTCAGGTTCCTCCGCATCTTACCCTGCGGGAGCGTCTCTTTCCAGTGGCCCGTCTACCCCAGCAACTTATGTGGCCCCTGTCACACCCTCCATTCAGAATTTAGTCCGGAGTCAAAGTTTTGACTCGGTGATGCACTCCAAAACTAATCAGCCGGGTGGTGGTAGTGTCCTAATTCACTTGAATGATAGCAGTATCCGTGTTCCTGTGACTCCGGCGTCCCTCACTATTGCCCGGGCTTCTTCCTCCAGCAGCAAGCTGCACCCAGAAAGTCCCGCTGTCGCCGCGTTGGCGGCTACCGAATACCAATACAACTCGACAATCTCGTCCTCGTCAGCGTTTGATGGTTTGATGAACTCGTCGACGAGCCCGTTTGTCACTCTCAATTCGACCGTGTTGAGAGCCCAGTACAAAAGCAATGCCCTGCTCCCCTGCAACGTGCGCAACTCGGGTGATGGAGTCACGGTAAGTTCCAAACTTTTTAACTTTTATCCTCACGAATAGTGATAACCACGGTTTTTCTTCACAGCTGAGCTCGTGCCAAAAAAACAAAAGAAAAAATCAGTGGCGTTGTCATAGTGCATGACCATTTATCTCTGTGCTTTTTACCAACAATCCAAGTCCAAGAAAAACTCATCGAATTGCTTTTCATTTTGTGCCAAGAAAGTCAGAGATAGAAGAAAATTTATACCTACACTCTCGTCTCTCATGTTTGTTGGTACACATGTGTATCATCATCTTCACCATCCAAAATAGAAAACATCTCGAAAAATTTTCAGAAACGGCTTTCCCTTTATACAATAAATGGAAAGTGTATTTTAGTTTAGAGTACCAGGGAAAAAGTTAAAAGAAATTTCACTTTATATTCTCCCCTGTCTTGATTTTCGATTATATCACTATCACCGCAAAACAGTCCTATAAGTCATTTGAAAAACCAGAAAACACGAACTAAAGATACACTAGCCCGGGTAGGCGATGTGATACACCTCACGTTTGTTTGTCGCGGAGAAACCGCGAGAACTTGCTTGGCCGACGATGGAATGGAATAGCATGCTACACAAATATTTTCTCTCCGGTTTTCTTCCTGTATCTCTGAATAAAGCATTGCATTCCCGTGGTGTATAATATGTATACAAAACATATAGTATATAATATATGCACCTATGTTAGTCCATCTTAGAAACATTTCATAAACATATTCCCAGCTGCTGTTATTATTACTACATGATTTTTCAAGTACCAATTTTCCTCCAGCATTTCTTCCCTTTTGACTTTATTTCCTACTTTCTCTTCTCCTTTCTTCTTTGAATGGAGTATAGTGGAGAACGTTTTACAGCTATTTTAAAACTTTTCCCTTGCGTTTCCACCTCCTATTTTTTCCTTTTTTCCTGGCTGCTTCTCCCTTGTTCAGATTTAAAGCACTTTCCCCAGATAATTTATTTTCTAAGTTCATGCGCAAATAATGAGCATTCAAAGTTTTTCTTTTTTCTCCTTTCACTGGACTACACTTCCACCCACACACGGTGCACACAAGTGACTTTCCCGTTTTTTTCTCTTGTCTTCTGCACTACCGTGCTATTATCAATGAAAGAGAACTGGAGTTGCTTTTTCAACTTTGCAAAGAGGACTCTTATGGAAGAAGAATAAGTATTCTAGACAAGGTATTTTTACTCAAAGAGCAATTTGCTGTAAAGATGCAGCTCGAATAAAAGAGCACTTTATAGAGTGTATAGTCATTTTTGCAAAAGTGAAAAACTATTTGTTTCCCCTTCTTTTCTACCTCTCTCACTCGTCCTCATTACTACATAAAAAGTGAAAGAAGAGAAGGAAATAGATCATTTACTCTACTCTTTTTTGCTTACTCTCCAACAAATACCTATACAGGGCTATGTCCTCTTCTTAAGACAGAGGTACATCATCTTGAATAGCCCTCCTATCAGTTGATACCACAGCTTCTGTCATTTTTCTCTTTCTCTCGTGCTCTGTGTATCTCGCCAAACCAGTCATTATTATTACTAACTTTAACGTCCTATACCTTGTCCCCAGTTCAACCGAGGACATCACAATAATACCAAGAGTGTCTTTTGTATTCAAACTTCAGCTTTTTCCTTAGATTGCTAGAGTGGTTTACTAATGGAGGCAAGTGGAAAACGTTCTAGGACGGAACAGTCGTCGGATAAAGAAAACCGTCATAAGAAAAAAACCTGCTTGTTTTCCTTATTAGTGGACTAATGGCCATTCCTTTCCCGTGATTCAATGGAGATACACTGGTACTACCACGTGACTTGATGTGTATGCGTGTAGGTATGTACCTACAGAGAATATATTATTTACAAAAGACAAAAGAAGACAATGTTCGCTGTGTCAAAAAATTACGGCCACTACGAGTAGTAATGTGTTTTCTGCCCTTTTGTTGTCACAGTGAAGCTACTACTATTACACTATGTATTAGTGAGGAAGGCAGAGGGCAAAAAAGAAAGGAAAAAGAAAGAATGGGAGAAAGTCGTGAGAAAAAAAATTGTAATAAATTATGAAGATCTTGATAATTTTTCAAAGACTAAGTGCGTACTTTCTGACATGTCTCCAGACTTTGGTGTAGGTTGTCATACTCTTGGCTATACATGCCGTACAAATAGTCGTCCCACTGTATATATTTGGCACCACTATCACCACTGCTGTTTTATCCCAATTCTCGGAAAGCACATCCTTTAAATGGACTGGTTTGTCCAATAAAGCAAACGATAAGACACATAGCTGATACGGCCCGAGTTCATGGTCGGATTTTCCTTTGTCTTGGTCATTACATGAAAATATCATGTCAAGGATGATACATTATCTGAAAAAGCTTGTAATTCCACTTTTGAATGTCTCCAGACTTTGGTGTAGGTTGTCATACTCTTGGGTACACATGCCGTACAAATAGTCGTCCCACTGTATATATTTGGCACCACTATCACCACTGCTGTTTTATCCCAATTCTCTAAAAGCGCAGCCTTTAAATGGACTGGTTTGTCCAAAAAAGCAAACGATAAGATACATAGCTGATACGGCCCGAGTTCATGGTCGGATTTTCCTTTGTCTTGGTCATTACATGAAAATATCATGTCAAGGATGATACATTATCTGAAAAAGCTTGTAATTCCACTTTTGTAACATGTCCACCCGCATATTAAATATTACACGAGAGGCTGCGAAAAGAACAAGAGAGAGAGAGCCAATTCTTCTTTGAACATCTTATAACGTGCACCCTGTGGCAGGGAGGATCTCTCTTCCTCCACAAGAAAAAATAAATGGCGTGAGTGTGTACTGACTACCTTGAACAATAATTCTTCGCTTATTTGGAGATCTGGTTTTCCTCCTCCTTTCCTAAAGAGTGTGGTGTAGGTGAATGTGTGCGTGGCGGTATTTTTCTTAAGAGAAAAAGGAGGAGGAAGACAATAAGAAAAGAGAAAATGACTATGGGTTTTTTTATTCGGGAGAAAAATGGGTATGGATTCATTGTGGGTAATGTTTTGTACATGCAACGCATGAAACGTGCGAGGAAAATTGTATAAGCTCCTAAAAGGATAGTGAAAGTTTTTGGGGTTTTTGTAGAGGTAATCATTCCGTACACACATACTCTTTTGCACGACATGCCTGAGTGTATTCCTCATCACGAGTCAGGGGTTCTCCAACGCTTTTTCTTCTTGTTCGTCTTTTCTTCCCCATTCCCTGGCTACAGCCTTGGCTTGCCCTGCAGTTATTATTATGGGAAACGACGTAAGAGAAGAATAATGATGGCTGCCAGAAAAAGTGCAATAAAAATGCCAGGGAGCAGCCTCCTCCTTTTCTTCTTTTTCTTCTCCCGGTGAATCGATTACATGACGAAGGGAAATGGAAAAAAGAAAGCCTTTTGCTGATACATCATCATCGTTTTGGTAGTACCCCTCGTAACTGCAGTATAAGGTATCAGAAACACAAACAAAGTAAAAGTCGGCCAAGCTTTTCTCGTATTTTGTACACAGGGTACACAGTAGTACCTGCCTTATACATACTTTCTCTCACTTTCTCTTTCTTCCTTTGTGAAGATTTGTTTTAGGTATATTTCAAAGGAAAATTGAGAAGAATTGTTTTGCGCTCCTTTTAAAAGGGCGTTGCGAAAGAGAATTAGAGTGGCAACTACTACTACTGCTGTTTTCTTCAAAGAAAACTGCAACGCCGTATCAAGAAAGTCATTGGCATCCTTATCATCTTCTGTTGCTGTTGATGCTACGCTACTGGTATTTCTTTGAAGTCAGCTTAAAAACTTGTATAGTACCTTAGTATCAGTAGTGAAAGTAGTTGTGTACCAGATGAAAGTACAAGAAAATGAGTAAACCAACTAGTTGTAAGTTGGAATCCTTTGAATCTTCTTTCTTCATATTTTTCGCCTTAAGGAAAAAACGAGCTGTTCTTTTTTTCTCATAGAAGCTTATCCTATGGAAAAGAAGAGAAGTAACAAGATAAAATAACAGTTTTCTTTATTTTCTTTACCTGCTTCTTTCCTCTTCAATTTCTCGTCTAGTCGTTTTCCTTATTACTTCAGCATGCAACTTTCCTTGCTGTCTAAGAGAGAAGAGAAAACATCACAAGAAAAAAAAATAGGGAAAAAAGATTCTCACAGGAAAATGGTAAATTAGTCTCATGAAACCAATCTGATATGAGTTAACACCCGGTTCCCCTTCACTACCTTTACAACGACTCTGCTACTCTCTGGTAGTAGCACTTTCTCCAAATAATAGGTACTTTTTCAAGGAGAAGAATTTTTTATTGCTTTCCACTTCACCTTTTACACTATTACCGAAAACAGTTGTTTTGTTGTTACTGCTCCAGCTCTTGCTTTTATAATCCTAATGATGATGAGAAGCTTAGGAGATGGTGTTCCGTGAGGGAGGATGAAGGGAAATGGGTGATGAGAAAAAATCATAATCATATCATATGAAGAAAATAATGAAGTTTTGTGTCCTTGTGAGTGTGTGTATCACGTTACCTGACCCCAAAAAAGTTATTAACAGACGGAAAATTGCCCCTGTTTCTTCCATCTGCTTGCAGTCTAGTAACATTCGGATCACCTAATGCGGAAAAAAATGAAACAAAAATAGGAAATTGACGGGTGATGCGAAAGCACACGTATAGATTGAGGGCACCTATGTATTAGTGACCCTCAAAAGAAAACGAACAGGCACTGGCGCGCTTGATGATAATTTCAATTGCACTGAGAATTGGGCTTAGGATGATGATGACGATAATAATGTTGTTTCTTTGGTTCCTTCATCGAAATTCTACTATTTCAGACTCTTTCTCTGCAGTAGTCATTTCTGCCAAGGCTAAATATCTAATAGGCTTTTTTTTAGAAAAAATGTAATTATCATTTCACGCAGTCATGGGAAATAGCGAGAAAAAATACTGATTAGTACACGCTTGATGCCATTATTATATTTTTATTATAACAAGGTTTCTTGGTTCTGTACCTGGGCACCCGGGCATCTCCATATAGAAATGTTTCCAATTGCACGGTTGAAGCCCCAGCTGTTGTTGTTATTGTTACCGTTTTTATTTTTAGTGCTGCTATTGCTGGTGTTATGGCGCAGAGAATTTAAGCACAAATTTGTTTCCACTTAAGCTTTTTGTTCTTCTAGCCTTCGGTGCCGTTATTGTTGTTTGATACAAAGTTTAATATCAAACGGGACATGATGATAACAAAATAATATTAATTATAGCGATTGCAATAAAAACAACAGGGCCACCCCTCTTTGTATTGAGATGGTTCTATTAAGCCCTTAAAATAAAAACAATGAGGGGAAAACTTTCTTTTCTCTCTCACTTTCTCGGAGTTGTTTGTTTAGTTTTGTTTAGAGGTGCCATATGGCAAAATGTTTGGCGGGTGTGCATTATGTTGCCGCGTGCTACTATTGTTTGGGTATAAAATAATGTAATTATTGTTATCATCACTAAACTTTGAGGACAGAGATGACCTCGAAGCTGTTCAAATTTAGCAACTCGTTCTCTGATGGGCTCGTGTATGTTGCTGTTTTTGTCTCTTTCGCAGAATCCTTTCTCTCTTTTCCATATCTTAACCTCTGCCATTTTCTCAAATAAAGTGGCAAGTTCTCTTCTCGGGTTAGTTACAGTCTCCCAAACACAATTCGCCCAACAGCCTGACAACGAAGCCTCATCGTTTTGCTGTAAGTAGGATGGCGTTCTGTTTATAAAGAGGCACATAAGTTTGGCAGAGAAAGAGATACAGAGCAAGTTATTTGGAACTTAATATCGAACTTAGGTGTCTGCTCACTACTTAGACAGAATGCTTGACATTATTGTATCCAAATAAACAAGAGAGAGAGAGAGGAAAACCAAAAAGTTTTGAACTTGGTGACTCTTTCTCATTTCATTTCAATGCTGTTATTATTAATATTTATGAGTGTGTAGAGAAAAGAGACAGACAAGAGACTAAACTTTTCGTTTTTTGCCGTTTCTCTCGTGCTTTCTTTCACTTTTTCCTAGGCAGATCTTAATGCTTAAATATACCCTATGTTATTCTCCGTTTCTTTTCTAGGCCGACTCTATCACTTGCCATTCTCTTTGTAAATCACTTTTTCCTTTTAATCTACTTCTGTCTTGGAGCTTTTCTCTATTCTTTTGAAAATATAGGGCAATTCAGCTAGTAGGTTGCTTGCTCTGTTTCTCTGACAACTTTATTAAAACGGTTACTGCTATTACGCTACTAAAACAGAATACCTTAATGGAGATGTAAGACGATACTAACAAGAAAATAGAAAGTGGGAGCCTTTTAATGTAGTGGTAACAGAACTGGTGTAGGTTTGGAAGAAAGTGACATTTCTGTCGTGGATAAAACCGGTTTCCGTGCCTTGTTGCAGGTTTTAAACTTTTCTGTCTGAATTCGATTTCGGTGAAAGTGCAATTGTTGTTTACACTTTCAATAGTAGGGCTAGTCTGGAAAAAGAGTTTATTTGCTTACATTTTTAAAACCACGTAGATAGATTTTAATATTCAATAGAAATTTCTATTTAAGAACTCAGTAGCAAATGTTGGCGTTTCTGGCGCAGCTGACGATTGTCTGCATAATGCACTAAAAAAAACAGACCGCACAAAAGTAAACAAAAACTTAAAGGAATGTTATGTTAGCAAATCTCATTGTTTCCGAAATTTCGGTTGAACTTTGTTAGCTTTTCACAAAAAGTATTTGAAACTGCCTTTTATTGTAAAATGAACAGGTCCCAAAGTAGTCCTTTATTATGTACTGTGGCTGCATATGCAGGCGTCTTTTGCAGACGGATTTATTTTTTTTCGGTATGCTTTTGCATTCTGTAAATATTTTCCAAGGGAGCAATAAAATTGCTGCAAAGAAAACGGCACTTCCCATCCCCGTATCTTCGTTCTCTTTTCCTCATTAAATTCCCCATGTATTTTGCCATTTAACATTTTTGTTTGTCATCTGTGGCCATCTCAAAAATTTTAAATAAAAAAATACATAGGATTTTTAAAAGAGGATACGAAAGCTGTGAAACGGGCCCCTGCTTATCAATTATGAATGTTTATTCTCTCCATTTTTTCAAAGAATAGATCTTTTAATCAAACAGCTTTTAAATCGACAATAGAGAAAGTATATCCGTCTTAAACCATTATCCCGTTTGTTTAAATTTTTCAAGAAAGTGTGGTTTAAACACGCCTATTTGGGTGCAAACTTTCTCATAATATCCCGAAATCGCTATTGCAGTTGTGTTGACGGAATATTGCAACAAAAACAAAGCGCAAGAAAAAACTAAATCTTCTAATAAAAATGCGACGGTACATGTCCTTGATGTTAGTTTTGATCTTGAAGACAGCGATGATGAAAATGCTGATGACTATGGTCTCAGGAAG
>JAHZNB010006500.1:0-14324 GCA_027744295.1 Callyntrura guangdongensis
CTTATATGGACTACATTGTCCAATCACAGTTTTATGCTATCACAATGGGATAATAATTTAATGCGATTAAGACAATTATCACGGTCATAAACTTTTTTTTTCATTGAGCAAGCTCATCATTTGGATGCCTTTGTGTATGTATTTTGTAGGTTCTACAGAGTCAGTATATATAAAGCTTATCTGATCCGAAAGGAAAGTAGCAATCGGACGTTTATGACCGTCAATAAAATATTATGAATGACTCAGGGGGCATTGTAGTGCATGAACAGGATGAACATTTCAATAGTTGTAATAACACTAATAATTGAAATATCTCTATCCCCAGTGCCTCCTCAGAGATAAATGCTTGTATGTGTGTGTTCATTCAATGAAACAATGTTACATCCTTTGTCGTTATCCGATCCGATCCTTCCACATGATTACTACCACACACTTTGGCACAAGGAGATAAGCCATTATCAGGAGATATTACTGTGGGAGGAGCATTTTGCAGTTGAGCAGGTTATTAATAGTTTCCCAATTGATTTCTCTCTGTTCAGTGAGAACAAGCAATCATTGAAAAGTATATATAATTTATTTTTCAATGTTGAAAGACCTCTAGTAAAGCTAGAAAGTGTAATGATCAAAATAATAGTTTTCGGGAAAGCATGCATGTAAAATGCCTACTAACTTTTGGTAGAATTGCTAATTATATCAGCAAGAGAACTTGCTCTTTGCATGAGATGCGGGTTGAGTGGTTGAAAGATTGTTTTGTAGTGAGATTGAAATTTCGGGTTTTGCCAGTAAGTGGGCGGATGGATAAGGAGGAGTGGTGTTTCAGGAACAGGTACTATAATCCTATTTAATCTTTTTACTTTCCTCCATTTGCATAATGTGCAAGCATACACATGCACACACCCTTCAACNACCATAATCCTATTTAATCTTCTTTTTACTTTCCTCCATTTGCATAATGTGCAAGCATACACATGCACACACCCTTCAACAACAAGTTTCTTCCCCACGCTTTTGCGGTGCAGTCAGGCTATTCGTCCTTTTCTAAAATGTAATTCAATTGACACTAATTTGACTTTGATGATGAATTGGTCGAATAAGAGGAATGAATAGGAGAGATAACAATATGTAGATAAAGCCATGATAACGATGATGATGATGATGAATGCAAGGCTAAATGAATGATTGAATTTCTCCCCCGTCCTCGTTTGCCTAACAATATATTCACTGGCTTCCCAGCGTCAATTGAATTACACATGTAGTTAGCTAACATGTTACTTTTGAACATAATAATTACAAATGCAACTTGATGGCCAATTACAGCAGTGGTAAGCCAGTTCTGTCGAGCTCCCCACAAAATGTACTTTCCTTCCACAGAAAACGATCCACAAATTTAGTTGTATTTATACAGCAATCAACCTGCCATTCCTTTCTCCTTTGCGGAAAATATGGAAAGTCATCCCCAGCACCACGAGATGAGGATGATGAGAATGGAATTGATGAAAAGGGAGACTGCGGAAAGTTTGAAAGTTTAAACCAACTTTTGAAGAACAGATGCAAAATTGAGAACAGCGGTGGCATCAGTTCAACTATTAGGCAGCAGCTGCTACCTTTTTGCTCTTTTGCTCTTTTATTCCATTACACAACATTCACTTTGGTAATTTGTAACTTGTAATTTTCTTCCTTTTGTGATAATTGATAAAAGATAAAATATTACGGAGGTTCATCATCATGATGACGCATGCATGCATGCGAGCATGTGTGAGTATACTAGCGTAAGTATTTATCTCGATGTTTATTTATTGCATAACGTGCATGCATGCATACTTACAACGTATAATGTTATTACGTGTCATGTTATATATCAATCAACGCGTTTGATGATCTAATCACGATGAGAATTGATGTTTTATCTGATGGCAAGGTTGAAAGGAAGAAATGAATGCATTTAAATCGCACAACAACTTTACTCGTTATGCATGCATGTTTTGTAGAAATGTGAAGTCATCGTCGTTGCCGTCATTATTCCGTCGTTTGACTAATGCTCGTATTATACAGTCGTATAGCGGGTATTATCGCTTGGGAGCGGCATCATCATCATCATCACCATCATATAGTCATTCATTTTCGAGGACCCTTGACAAAAAAGCGAGAAAAAATGGAATAAGTGGTGGCAGTGGTCGTAAGTGGTGACAGTCAAAAGTCACTGGAGCACGAGCTGCTCACACCAGGCAATAATGAGTGCATTGAATGTTGTGCTGACAGGTTTCTTTTTTTATTCTTTTGTGATACATCTGCCACTAACAAATTTACATGCATTTTTTATCGTCTCTTAAACAGTTTCTCAAGTGAATAATATGTATTTGCTGGTGAAATACTAGTTTACATGAGGTTAACCTAAAGAAGATTCTCCAGTCCACTTTTTTAGTTTTTATATTGAATGAAAAATGATTGAAAAAATCGTTTTCGAGGTTATGGATGAGTTGAGAAATTTAATGGATTTTGTATCTTGTTTGGGTTCTCTGGGGAAATTGTTGGGATAAGCTTTGATTTTTATCTAAAAGGAAGGGCAAGTGGACTGTGTAACTTAAATTTTATAAAATTCTGTAAGTAGATTATTATCCCTGTTTATAAAATAGTACGAGTGCAGACACAACATGTTTTATAAAAATATTGAAAACCAGAAAAACAAACTAAATGTTTTATTAAATCAAGCAAAAGTGTACACATGCAGAGATGATGATTCAGTGCACACATATCTAATGAGCCAGAAAAAAATGGGATCTATTCAATTCAATTTTCTCGGAACAATTCGACTATTATTATGTTATAGTAAATCTGGTAATTCTGTAAATTATTTGGTGTAGCAAAGCTCTCGGAAAAATTAACTTCTCCTTAAAGCAGTTTTTTTGTTCATCGCTAATATAGTATAAATTCGCTTATTTATGAACATTGATCTTAAACCAAAAACATTTATTCGTCATTTTATCCTTCACACCAGTATCGCTCCCTTTACCATTCAATAATACAACATGTCTATAACATCTCACCTTGTTTACCATATAGATGCGGGATAAAGAATAACTTCAATTCTATTTAACTTTTGATATGAGCGTATTTTATTTTTATATTTGACTCAACTCGAATTTATGCTGCATTTCCCGGGATAAAATAATTGGAAGGATGTTGTAGGGGATGATCCACTCAGGATATACAACAAACGTTCAGGGAAAACGTTCCCAGTAACAAAAAATACTTGAAAATACATTTATTTATATATGTAATATTATATAATACAATAATAATAAATGCTCTCAAAATAGAACGGAGAAAACTAGACACATATTACATTCTTGACATCCAGAGAGAGAGAGAGAGAGAGAGAGCACTGTAGTTGCCAATAAGTCCATTGAGGAAAATAACCCAAAAAAGAGAAGAAAAAAGATGCACACATATCTACACAGTAGAGTAGTAAATGCACAAGGAGACAATGCCCTTTCAGGCTGAAAACGAAAACAGGAAAAAAGGGGAAAATGGACGAGTTGATTTTTCCTTTTATTCCATTGTTTGACATTGTGTATCATTTTGTATTTGTACACATAACACACAACATCCCATCAACATCCTCTCATCGGAGGAACAACTGCCTCCTTTTTACAACTGACTTTTCCTTCCTCCCACTTTTTCTTCCCACTTTTTTGTCTTTTACTTGTTTTCTCCGAGAAGTACTTGGATAAGTAGGAGAAAAAGGATGGGAAAAGGAGAAGAGGAAAAAAAGATGCCAATAATGATATGATGCCATCATGTCATCATCATTCCATTCCAATTCACTACTACTAAAGTACTATTTTTAGTACTACTCAAACTGACAAAATGTTTCGTTCAATTGACTCTCTCGGACTCGATGAGCTGAAGGATGATCCTGTGACAATGACACAAACGATATTGTTCTCCTCTCTCTCTCTCTCTCTCTGATGTGTATACTTTCTTCCTATTTTTTTGTGGATTATCCCTTTTTATTCTTGGAAAGAAGATCACAAGAAGTAGCATCCATGTAGGGTAAACCTGGCATCCACTCCCCTTTTTTCACTGACTTACTTTGGCTATTTTGAAAGAAATGTGATGTAATGTGCTTCAGGTAAATACACACAGAAAAAATTCTTTCAAAGAAACTTTTTTTTAAAAAAAACTGGAGAAGAATGCGTTTTTTCAAAGATTTTCTCCCATTCCATTTCTCTCTTACAAAGAAATTCCTTTTCAATTCACGAGTCCCTCTCACTCTGTATGTTAGTCCTAAAACATTTTCGTGACTGCAGCCACAACTGAAGAAAAGAAATTTTCCCAGACATTTTTATGACCTTCAACCACAAAAGGAATAGAGGAGAAAATAGAATTGTTATGGACCGCGACTGGCGCGCTCTCCTCTTTAAAGCTTTTTAGCGTTATTATACAACCATAAATGTAGAGAGCAACGCATAAAAAATTGTATATGGGAGTTTGTCTGCATTTGTAACTATATTTGAGCCAACCTATTTCAATGGGAACATGAGGGATTGCAACTGACTTTGGTTAAAGGCATTCATATATACACACACCGTTTTTATAGCCAACTGACTTTGGCTTACTTTAAAATTCAAAAGTAGAGAAAAAGGTTGTTCCCATCCTAAAACCCTGATGGTGTGGTTATTCTACCCAATATATATCCCTCGCATTTATAGGGTTCGTTCAGTTTCCTACTTATTTGCATGAGATTTTACTATTCCCTTTAAAAAATCAAACTGTAACTTTTTTCTATACACACGGTTATTTTCTAATGCACTGCTACCTCGCGTTTTTCTGGCTGTGCCATCGGCTTTTTTTGGGAAAGGAGAATAAAATACAAACGAAAAGAAAGGGAAAATATGTATTCTTTTCGGTATTTTTATTTTTTCCGATTTCCCTTTTTGTGGCCTTGCGTTTTTGTGGCTGACTGAATACTGAATGAAAGGCTGTTATGTAGTGGTAGCAGCAAGATGACTGCCTTCTTCCTTGTTCGTTATGCATTATTGAACTACTTACGTATGCATTTTCCATATTATTATTATGATTTTCCTGGCTACTTCATCCTGTGGCTGTGCCACAGGAAAAAAAACTTCCCCTTTTCTGCTGTTACACTTGTAATTTTCTACGTTACACTTGTCATGCTGTTCTCGCTTGTTTACATACAGTACACACAGTAGAAGTAGCATGTATAACGTAATAGAGTATAATAGCATGTTGAACAAGAAGTAGTGGAGGTGGTTAGGCGAATGGAATAAATGCAAATCCAATGTATTTGAAAATTGGCATCTTCTTTTTCGTTTCTTTCCTTTTATTTTGACAATCCAATTCCACTTTTCAAGAGGACTAGTTGTTCAGGAAGCAAGCAATGTCCAGTAGTGTGTCCAACGGGGAGAAAAGTATCCAAAATTCGATGACGGCGGATGTCTTTGGGGAAATGAATTGTATCTTGGTCGAACTGGATCCGGATAGTTTGCTTGTCCGTGTGGACTTGTCGAACAGAAAACATAAATGTTATTCTAATGGCATTCATGCAGAGCAGGCGGGCGGCAGTGCACCGGACGGGAGGAAACTGAGAAAAATACATTAAAATTCAAACAAGAAAAACTGCTTCAATGTATACTTCATTCATGAATGCATAAAAATATATCAAACTGATAACTTTATTCTCCTTTTCACAGAGACAGCGAGTCACAAAAATAACGAGTGGCTACTACTTTTTGGATTGTGCAGGGAAATAAATTTTTCCCAGGAAAGGAAAGAGAAGGGAAAAGGAAACAATTTAAAAATGTACCAGTGTAGAAAATTCGACTATATCGATAGGTTATCTCTCAAATATGCATTCCTATATATCTGTTTCTATTGAACAGAGAGTGAGTTAGGTGGTGGGGCGATATGTATATAGAAAGAGAAAAAGAGAGGAATGAAATAAGCACGCAACTAGAGAGAAAGTGAGAAAGAACCAACGCGACAGGGGAGAAAATGCGGTGATGTGGTCCAGAATCCATGGTGTGGCGTATCGACACACAATTCTCCGAATTTCCACAAATTTCTTTCATGTTTTCAACGGGGAACTCTGGGAAAGTGGGGAAAAAAGACGGTTCTTGTGTCGTTACTTTTCTTGCTAATGTACAAATATGAAAATGGATGCGTTGATGAATGAATGGCTTCCAAATGAAATTGAATGGATGGATGATGATGGTGGCGACGATGGTGTTGTGTTGTTCATGTCCCGACATGTTGATGGACGAGCACGCCTGCAAGCTGTGTATTTCAGATACAGTAACCAAAAAAGACATCTTTGTTACCATTTTTCTCTTTTTCTGAAAAAGCGGTAAAATAGACAGATTCTTGAGAGAAAATGTTGTATACTTAAAAGATGTGACAATTGGTGAAAAAATGTTTGCTTTTGCTTTTCTCTCCCCGACAATGTAAATTTCATCATCATTCAAATCATTAAGAAAAAAAGAACCCGGTTTTCTCTCCTTTTTTGTGTGCGTATGAAAATTTTGTCTGAAAAGATGCAACCTGTCGTCAATGAACAGGCAGTGTGATGGTGTGTGTAGTGCTTACAGAATTCTATGAAGTGAAAAATACACGTTTTCCTCCACTTTTGAAGAAAGTCTGCTGTTTTGTATTCATCATTTTTCTCTTGCAGGCTGCCAAGTGGGAAGGTAGTTTGGCTCGTGACAGGAATTCATATGCTGATTAAGTATGCATGCTTGCATTTATAATAGTTCATGGTCTTGCGAGGTACTCCCCTGAAGAAGATGATGATGATAGGAATATTTACACAGAAAAAAATTTCCATGCAGCCTCCTTTTTTCGGGACAAGAGAAGGGGAAAAATCTTGCCGGTTTTTTCCCTAATAGAAAAAATGTTTGTTGACTTTACCGGGGAAAAAAGAAAATCTTTAAAAGGAGGCTTAACGAAGGAACCATTCAGTGACAAATGTTTTAAAGTGGCACCATCCATAATACCACACTGCGATTCTGGTTCTATTCACTACTATGGCGTCATCATTACCACTAACACGACTACCACAACAGATTTTTATAGCAGGTGCATGTAACGTGCTCAAACAGTCTACCAGAGAAAACTTGTTCCCTCAGAACAAGACAAATAGTGCAAGTTATCTTTTTCCGCAGAGTAATTTGATCCTGGTGTGTGTCGACTGCGGATTAGTTGTTACATGATCATCATCATCGTCATCAGCATCCTTCACGTAATCTTCTTTTTTTCTCCATGAATGAATGATACGCGATGCGTATGTTCATGCCCAGCATGCATATTATTATTAATGGTGTGTACTTTTATTATACGCTTACATATTACATATTATACTACTTCTAGTCAAGAGCGATGGAAAAATATTTTCGGTAATCATATTGGTAACGAAGGATGATCCCTTCTTGTCAAACAAGAGGTAAACACTAGAAAGAAAAAATATATAACGAAGAGACTGTCACTTATTTCGCTAATAGGTAGTCATTGAGCTCATCTGTTCCATTCATTCTTCTACTTAAGCGGAGAGGAGAAAACGAAGAAAAACATTAAAAATGGTTATTGTACCTATTCCCATGAACAAGCCCAGTATTATTACTACAGAGAAAAATAATAAGTTGCAAGTTGTGCTCCGTGTCTCTCTAGTTGGTTACAATCACTGCTGAAGAAATACTAGGAATTCCAGAAGGAAACAAGATGACGATCATTACTGCTTCAACTGGAGCGCAAGAAAAGAAATCACTTTATTTTTATTATTATCGGAACTTTTTGTGCATTTTTACCCCTGGCATACTACTACATACAGCCGACATCATGACAATGATAATAATCATGATGATGATGCAACAGACTTTTTGTAAGGAAATGTCAGTCGGAGCAGAAGGACAACTTAAGTAAACAGTTTTTTCTACTCTTCTTGGGAAAGTATAAATGTTCATATGTATGTAGCTACTGCTGATTAAGATGACGATTATTATGAGGGGTAATATAGTATCTATTTGTACGTATATCAATGTAGATTGGAGGAGAAGGAAGAAAAATTGTGCTTAGTTGGTATCTTTCTTAAATTTTTGTCAGATAGTTTGTACTTTCTCTTGTGTTTGATGCTGCTGACCACCAACCAGACGTACCAGTTTGTTTGCTTCTGCTAGATATGCACTACTTATCTTGTTATTTTGCTGTTACTCAGAGATGAAAAAACAGGGATACATAAATGTTACGAATGGGCACAGTTGTTAACTTTTACTTTTTCTATAGGCAAATAGCCCAACGACATCCCAACAAACTCCCAACTATCTCTCGGGTTTTACCCTATTTTTTTCTTTTATCTTTTGCAACAGCAGCAACTAAAAACAAGACGAGATCTGTCCGTCGATTGAAAACAGAAAAAAAAAGTTTTGGAGAAAACATGGAAAACATGTTTTGATGTTTACCAGTTGTTGCAGTAGTTCCTGCACTGCTTTATTTACTTTTTCTGGGAAAAATCCTAACATGTTTCCTCCTACTTCGGGGGCCTATCATCACACTGAGGTGGGCACAGCGTGAGCACTTTTGTCGAGTGATACTGTATTTATCTTGTGTCGGAAAAAGTAAAAGTGTGGTTAGATTGATACTTGAGATGAAACGGCTGGACTAGTTGGTTTTCATGGGTTGATCATGATCTTGGTGAAAGGGTGAAAAAAAGCTTTTTCTTTCCGCAAAAAAAGATTTGTCTTGTTTGATTCGTCTTTTTTACATAAGCCGTGCTAAATCCGTAAGGAATAACTCTTTTTATTTGTAGGCATTCGTTCAAACAAGGAAGGAAAATTGTTTGCTACCAGAAAATAACCGTTTTTATTCCCCAAAGTGGTCAGTCAGTGTATATACTTGTATACAAGACGAATTGCTTCTCTGTAATTACGATGGATGTAAGGCATTTTACCGCCAAGTGAAACATTACTTGCATCAGGCGCATTCAAACAACAATCAGTCAAATTTACTGTGGCTGTTTTCCTTGAAACAAGTTTTAAGGCAGGGAAACCACAAAAAGACAAAGTGAGCAAAAGTAAAGGATGAGAGGCGTACTTATTCACATTGGGTGGGTGGTGTAGTGGTGTGAAAGTGAGAAACACACTGTCTTTCGGTTTCGTTTTTCTTAATCACCTTTTCTCCTGTTTCTTCCACTTTTTCTCACCCACATCATCATCAACCAACAAGACAGGAAATATCCTTTATCCTGTGTCTGTCCGCTGACACAAAAGTTTAGACACTGGGAAATAGAGATACATGTCTATTTAGTGGAAATATTATGGCGATGATGATGATACACTCTCTTCTTCATAAATACCATCTATATTTTGTGAAGAAAAAGATAACACGTAAAATACGTAACATCTAGGACATGACACTATGCAGAGTACAGAATACACTCAGCTCCGTTAAAAGTTTGCTTGCATTTTTGTTTTCTTGCCACCATTTGTGTTGCTCTCTATTTCCACTCATTTTCCTTTTTACTACGCTTTCATTTTAACTTGATTATGGCTTGAGGGAAAATTCCATTCAGATAATGACTGACTCTCTCTCTCCCATATACATTGTCTCACTCTGAAAACTTATCTCTTGAAAGATATGGGAAAGGAATGGAGTAGTACAAAGAAAAGTATGTGAAATGAGTCCAGAAGACAAGCAGAACAAGTGGAAAAGAAAATTCTCATTAAAAATTGCACGATGATAACGTTATTATTATTACTCGTCTTCTTCTATATAGGTACAGGGTACATTTATACTTACACCACAGCCATAACAAGTAGAGAAATGCGTGCGTGGTAGTGTTACACACAAAATGAAATGAATGGATGCTGTTATTGCCGATGGTCTTATCAGAGCTATCGCTCTCCTTATTCCCATTTCATTCATTTTCCGTCTCTATTTCTCCCTTTTTCCCCCGATTTGGACTTTTGTATAGAATATATTTTGCTGCTCCTGTCCCCATCCCACATCATCCTCTCATCCATATCGTATAATCTCCATTACCGTTTTTACCATTTTCATCTCATCATCATCGTATTACTATTAACTGTTTTTACATCATTGTTATTACCATTTGCTGGAGTCGCGGTAGCAAAAAATTTATCTACTCCTCTTATTTCTTATGTACATCCACTTTTACCACCACCCAAAACTGCTTCATCATAATAATGGTATAATGATGACGAAGAGAAAATAAGAATTGCGTGCCTGGCGAGCGTGCCTGCATATATGCTTGAGTGTGTACTACCGTGTGGCTGGCTGGCGACACACAGGCTCTGTATAATCGTCATCATCATAAAATCATCATACCCAGTTTTGTTCCTGCTTTTTCTTCTTATAATTATCCTAAATGTTGTGACATGATTATGACAAGGATGTACACGACAAAATGTATGCATGAATATGATATACTACACATTCAAAAGATTCTCTCCGCCAAATATAGCTTTCTATATTTTTTCCACTTTTATGAAATAATACAAAAGGGGAAAACGGAAAAAGGGAAAATAAGGCGTAGGTTGACAAACTATGTGAGCTAACATTTTCCAGAGTATTTGTCTGCGTGGGATGCCTGCAGGGTAGACTCATTCTTTTTATACGTGTCTTTCACGCTCCTTTTTCTTCTTTCTCGGAAATATAACATAACAATGCTTGTGTACCCCCTTTAAATATGACCTTTTACACAGTTTTCTAGTGCAGACACGTTTTTGCCGGATATTCTTGCTGACAAAGGTAAAGCCACACCACCATCACCTGTCATTAATCTGATAAGTGTACATGTCTTGTATAATACATCTGTCTACAAACACGTGAGAGTCTTTGGTGTGAACTGCTTTAAGGGATATTTACATTCTTTTTCGGAAAAATTCGGGCAAGGGAAAAAAGGAAAACGAAAAAATATTTGATGACGGCAACAAATAGAACAAGTTATTTGCTTGTTATCTCAACTGATGCGTGACATTTTTATTTGCGTACATGTATCGATGTTATAAGCTATACATATAGGTTTGTAAGCTACTTATATCCCGCGAGGCTGTATGATGATTCAGATGTTTGACTCTGTTATGGTATATGTGTTCCACACGTTGTTATACTTTATTACTCGAAAGCAAGTCAAAATAGCGTGCTATAATCTTACACAATCACAATCCTTCTCTCTCTCGCTTACATAATATGTACACAGCGTACACATAGCAGCACACAACAAGTGAAATAAATGTTACTTTTTTCCTGGTGAACGGTTGACTACACGTAGTTGTAAGTACGTAAGTCTTAGCGGTGAACGCGACGCGACACATAGTGCACATGTCTTTCTAGTATGCAGTTACTCAAGCATGCTCCCATCAAAACGCTCGCATTGCCTTGGCACAATCGGGGGAAAAGTGTCGTTGTCAAGAGTAAAGTGGATAGACATGGCGTAGCTAATAATGTATGACAAGGCATGTCGAAATCCATATAAATATGTGTCTAATGGGTATACTTTATAAACCCTTTTTTTCTCGGGGCCTTGCCTTTTCGCTCCAAGAAAAACATGTGGGTGTGCAGCAGCGTCAGAAAAAATATAGACATTCTTTCTACGTGTCCATTAGTAAGTAATTCAGAGACCTGTATACTTGCAGCGAGGTATAGAGCTGCAGCTCACGTTTCATCCTTTTTCACTCGTTTGTTGTTTCACTTGGAGTTTACGTTTTGTCAGGAATGAACAAGTGTGTTCTAGAAACCAAGAAAATCCAGATAGGCGCGGATAAGCTTTTATCGAAGAAATACATCTAAAATATCGAATCCATGTATTATTACTCTTCTTTATGTATGTATGGAATTATGTAGCCTGCCTATTACCAACATTACAGTATCAGTTTAAGTCACGTGTGGATGATACTAGAAAAGTGGCATAATAGCGTATGCTATACTCTTTTGCTTTTACTTCCATTTTACTGGAATCCTGTAACACTTTTTTATTATCCGTTCTAACTTATCTACGGGCATTGCCTACGTAATGGGTGTCTCTATTAGAGTCCATATACGTGCAAGTTGCTTACGTAAAATGTAGGTGTCACATTACCATAATAAAAAACTTCACATTTCAGTGCTTTGCTGCAAAGTGGAAAGGGGTTTGCGAAAATCGAGTCATTTCATTTTCTATTCATTGAAAAGATACATGCCATAATCATAATTTTCAGTACACGTCAGCTCTACTTTTTTTTACTTTCCCCAACAGTAAGCATGATAAAGCCAGGAATAAAAGAGTAAAAAAGTGCATTAGTTGCATTCCATGTTCTATTTGGAAGGAAAAAAGAAAAATGGAATAAAATGGAAATATGTTAACAATAATGCAATATAAAGAGAAGGGACATCTTTCTATTTTTTCCATTATGGACACATTATCGAAAACAAGTTTTGCCACCAGCAGCATTTTGTTGGAGCTACAAACTGGTGGTGGTACACAGAGGAACAAAACGATGACCAGCGTGTTTTGTTGTAAGTACGAGTGACCAATGTGTTATCCTAATCTTCTTGTGTAGTAAGTAGGGGAAAGATTGGGTTGGGAAATGGCGTTGTTTGGATGAATGGGTTACATGAAATGAAAAAGTATCCGAGAGAGGAAAGAAAAAGGGGGAAAATTAATATATCAGTTTGGTTGGGCTAGCTGGGGCACCCAGCAATAAAAATCGACAATAAAACGTCAAGGGAAATAAAAAGGACGGTCATGTATTATGGCTTTAGCTGCTCTGCTTGCTCTCGCCTTGTGTGTGAACATGAACCTCTACACAGACTACTGCTACTACTACTGAACTGTGTTCATCGAACAAACGCTTGAATTTCATAACAATAATCATATCGTACAATATGAAGATGAGAAAAGGATGATACGATGGTACATACACTCCATGGGCAGGTTTTTATCTGTTTCACAGAAGTAGCTGTGCTATTGTTGACGATGATCACGATGATATCATGTGAGTCAAGTGAAAATGCCTGCGTGATATTCCACCAAAGTAATAATAATATCCACTGTCAAAATTGAATTTTCCACAAAATTTACTGTTTTTCTCTCGTATCATCGTCATCATCACAGTTGTTGTCGTCCTCTTTTTCCTTTTCTTTCGGCTTTTTGGTTACATATCATATCGTCATATAGTTTATACCTAAAAATGTGCATTTTTGTTGAATAGTAGTAGTAGTAATAATAATATTGCCCACCACTTGTATATTACATCATCATTATTACTAAGCTGGTAGGTTATCACTGCCACCAGTGCCACCATCATCATCATCGTCACATGTAAGTAGTGTGGCACGAACCTGGAATGTGTACATCAAGTCATTGTCCTGTCCTCAAATAATATGGCCCCGCAACTTTTATTCATTTCACTTATTCATTTATTGAATTACGTCTTTTCTTGGGGGTTTCCCTAAAAAATATAAAAATTTATATGTATTTATAACGCACACATGCACAAACACAAAAAGCTGCCGCTGTTCCAGTAAAATAAGTTTAGAGGGATACTTGGGAAAAAGAAAGAAAGCCGAAAGGAAATTATGCCATTTTCCCAAGCAAAAATAAGAGCAAGAGCGAAAGTGTGGATGTTTTTGGGGTATTACTATATAACGCACGCATTAAGGTTACGCACTAAAAAGCCAAACGTTGTTTGGGGGACTCAACAGACTGCCGCCGTAGAGGGTTTTAAAGTGCCGACTTGTTTGCTGGAAACTCTTTTCAGGTTACTTGAGGCATGAAGAAAATTCTTGCTTCTTTGTACAAGAAAAAAGGAAGGATGCATTTTATCCACTTGTTTGAACTAATGCACTTTTTCACAAAAAAAGTTCAGTTGCAACTCGCATCTTCATCAACTTTGAAAATGTATCTTTTAGTAAACTTTGATCAAGTAGGTATGTATGTATACTTTTGTGTGTATTAAAGTTTTTAACCTTTGTGATTTTTTATTTGTTGATTACAGGTAAGCACAACTTTAACTTCCGTTTTCTCATCCAGTCTGTAGTTGTGTTGTGAATCCCAGTAATTGGACTCGGGTAAGACCAGAATGAATACTGCTCATTTTTACAAACGGGGGCATTGAAACGCAAAGTTTAAAAAAAAACTTTGCATCATGGTAATGTCTTTAATAATTGTGATTACTGGGCTGACGTGAACAAGAAGCATCCCCAGAGCTGGATGATGGATCGGTGTTTTCGCTTTGTTTAATGCCATCGCTATTCTTCATCGTCATCATCAAATCACCATCATCATCCACTCTGTGCATACCAACGTCATTTCC
>JAHZNB010006501.1:0-12448 GCA_027744295.1 Callyntrura guangdongensis
GATAATATGTTACGTCAGTCTGTTGAGTTATCCGACCGTCCTGCCATAAAAATTCTCTTGTCGGGGCCAAATGTGGTACAGAGGGACTTCTGCTAGTATCTAACAATAAGTTTTTAATCCGTATTGGTTGACTGATTGACCCAGAGAGAGTATAATAGTGTCATTTACTTATGGTTTGACCTGTGACATCCAATCAAAGTTATGTCATATTTTAGAACGCCTTCATTTTTTATTACTTTGTTTTAGGAAAAGAGGATTGTTCCACAATACTAAATGGTTCGTACTTCTGATAAGTTTTCAGAATGAATGTGCTGCATATAACCGCGCAACCTGCTTTCCTTTACGAGAATTTATTTATAGGTTAATACGCTTGATCTGGGAGTTATTTTTACTTCATTTTTCCCCAACGCTGGACAACTTGAATAAGATATTCTCTTTATGACGTAGAGAAAAAAAGAGGCAAAGAGACTAACAAGTACGAGTAAAATACTTTTGAAAGTCACCAGTAGTGCTTTGTCAATTATTCGCCATGCGTGGCAGAGTGAATCTGAAAAATATTGGATTATCTAGATAGTAAAGAAGGAAGACAGGGTCATTTATGCGTTTCTTTCTACCTTTTCATACAAGTGTATGAATCTGAAGAGATTCTAGTTTTTTAGTTGAAAGTAGACACATTTTTTTACTTCATTGAATTTTCACGTCTCTCAGGCCGGGAGGCAGCAAGGCTCTACTACAAGAATAATACCTGCTTTCGATTTACTATATGGATTTCCCAAATGGAAAGTCCAATCCGATAATGGATCCGTAGTGGGTACGCTGCTAGCCTCCCATGGGTCCTTAAAAGAAACATACGTATACCTACATCTCAAAGATGCTATAGATTATATGTATTTTACAGAGGGTAATATTTAAAAGCCCGAAGATATATTATGTTAGACAAGAAAATCCTTGGAATGAGATTGTATTGACGGAAGATTCTGACTACTTTCCTTCGGTTCTCCACGATCTGTAAAGTCTGCTTTAATTTTCAAATGTAAATTTATAATACTTAACAGAGTTCTACAAAGATAGCGTACACTGGGACACGGGTGGTTTATCTAGAAAAGGAAGAAAATAAAGCCACTTTGCTATATTCTTTTGGCATGTAGCAAAATTTTTCCAAAGTTTTTTGTACATTATCGACCAGTGTGTTAAGGTGTAACAGTGTAAGGACATTATGTGAAACATGTATCTGTATGCCTAAGCATACATTTACAGGTTGGGACAACTTATTTGAAATTTGTCTATCGGAGAAGTTCGATGGGATGAAAGGAGCGGTCCAGATGACAGGTACATTGCTTGTCCATTACAAATTATCAGGTATGCGCATTTATGCGTTAGCTTTTGGTTTGGTATGCTTCAGTCTGTGTGTCCGTCCGTCTGCGCTTCTACTCCTAAACGGTTGAATATTTTGAAAAACTGACTTCGGGAATCGATTCCCTAGGGTCTCTAGTTGTGCACCTGTAAATACGAGGACGGCTCCTTCCTTCTTCATTCATCATATGGTTGCATCAAAGAAGCCCTCCATATGCACGGTTTACCAAGTTAAATCAATTTGTGCCAAATTCTTCAGTCATGTTTATTTTGTGTCACAGTACCACATATGAACATAAATATTACCACAGATCCAAAATGAAAAGAACAATTTGTAATGGACAAGCAATGGACTTGTCATCAAGACAGCTCCTTTCATCTCAGCGAACGTTTCCGATAGACTCAAATAAGATGTCCCACACACGCATAACCGGTAGACTAGGTTTCACCTATGTTAGTTTAGCTTATTACAAGGAACCAGTTTTTATTGGAGTCGAAAATGCAGTTTTGTAATCCTACACACGCATAACCGGTAGACTAGGTTTCACCTATGTTAGTTTAGCTTATTACAAGGAACCAGTTTTTATTGGAGTCGAAAATGCAGTTTTGTATGCAGGTGTGAAAAACTACGAGTGCTATTTACAAGTAATGGTATTCACGTTGGCAAATCTAATTATGAACATGTACCGACGTGCAAAGAACTTTTAAGGTCCTTCTACATTAAAATTTGATTCAAACTCGTTGTGAAAAGGTAGAAACATTTTGTAAATGGTTTCTTATAAGCTGCTTAGAGCTGTTACCGCTGACATAGTTTTTTTTTTAATTTGTTGTATGCACTCGCAGGTGAACAAGTTGTTCGGGGTGAACTACATGTCTCCTACCGGAAGTGAGATGCTTCTCTCTGCGCCACGAAGTCATGGTCTCCCTGTAAATAATCATCAGCACCGTATTAACAACAGGGCCATTTCCTCACACCATTCTCGTTTGAATGGCCACCATCAACCGAACAACAACCATCGCCAACGTTCCCTTCTCTCTACTGACGTAGATCACGATGAAACCGCACCACTTCTCAACGCGGCCAGCAATTCCAGCCAACGACAAGGTAATCCTCATCTGCCTGGCGAGCTGGTAGCCACAGAACAACACGAGCCCAATCAGTATTTCAATAACAACAGTCCACAGTACATGAAAAGTGAAAAGGACTCGGAAAGCGAGCTTCACGGCGGCTCCTCAAAGACTCTTCACAAGGACCAACATTGCTCGTCTACGACCACACCATTATTACCTACCAATGCCAACTCTCCTTCATCGTCCTCCGGCCGTCTATACTTTCCTTGGAAAAGTTCTTTCTTTTCACGCAACTTCCGGTTTGCGCGACAAAGTGGCTACAAGCTCACCCGTAGCGTAACTCTTCTGATGACAAAGCCTGAAAGATTACAATTTCTTGCCAGTACCACAAACCAGCACCAATTTCCCGACGAGTTTGGCTATTACGGGGATAGTGATGAAGGAGCAAGGCTTCTTCATGATGAGGCTTATTATCCTTCCTGTTCTTCCCCTCCACCACCTCCATTTCTTACTCCCAGCCCAGAAGAGGAAGACGAAGATGTAGAACAAAGAGACAACGAGCAATGTAGTGGTGGCGATAATCGGTCTGCCTCACGCGCTAATAATGGTAACGGTAACGATCGTAACAGATCAGGCCTTCCGCCACCACCGCCAAATAATCCCCGTCATCGTCATTATCATCGTCATCAGCATCCGCTTGAGTTGCACCACCACCGAACCAGCTTGGTATTGGCAGAAGAGGATGTAAATAGTAGCACTAATTGCCTTGCTCCTAGTTACTCTCAAGCCTTACTTTTAATGGAACCAAACGAGAGAAATTCCGTTGTCGCTTACTGGAACGAAGTCTCCTCAACAACCCTCCCTACTACTAGCACTAATTCCTCTCCGCCATCAACAGAATCTTCAGTACCACCATCACTACCTCCACCACCTTCATTACTACCTTCGCATGCTACAGTGAAAAGATGTAATTCATCTGGCACAGCAGTGGTAGGATTAGGAACTGCCAATTTGACTAATGAGCAGACGAATCCTACTGGATTTATGAATGTCACCGGAATTGATAATGATAGGGGTAGTGCAGATCGTAGAGGATGTACCTCAACAACGACGACTACTACAACAACGGAAGAAAATCATGGGGCTCCGGTAGATGAAGATATAGAAACATTCAACTTATCCTCGGGAGAATCAACGGAAGAGCAGCAGTCTGGACATATCGAACAAGAGGAAGGAGGCAGCAATGGAGCTCCCGCTGCTCATTACTTACAGGAAAATGGTAGTCTCCATAATAATTGCCCAGTTGGGACCACGACCGATACAGCCACGTTACCAGAGAGCAGTAGTAGTGCCCCGTCATGTGAAAATCCTTCTTCTCTACTTTCAGGTAACGACAATTTTGATTGGCGTGTTATTCCCTGGAATAATATAAAATATGGGATGGCGTATGTGCAAAATATACTTTTTATAAGTTCACATCTTCTTGGAGTAGAAAAGAAATAAAGTGGGATCGTGATCGTGGTGATCGTGACTGCAGCGCAGTTACTTTTATTTTTTTCCTTTTCACGAGTCTCCTTGTAATGGCCACCCCAGAGAGATTTTTTTGTGACAAAAAACGTAACGATTTTCGTTTCTGCTTGTTTAGGTAACGAGCCAACAAGAGCAGCTACAAGTCATCATAGTCTACCTCCAAGTTCTCAAGTTATACAACAGGAGCAGAATGGCCATCACAATTACCTGGGGAATCAACCTGGTGAGTATGATGGTGGTGGTGAAAACCAAGATGATTTGTCAGTTACCCAAGAGGGGGGCGACCTGTTTTCTAAAAATAATCAACAGCCCACGACAGCTGTACAACCTACAGTAAGAAGGCAAGATCAACCAGGCTCTTCAACCTCTTTGACCAACAACGGTCATCAGCCGCATCATTATCACAGGAGCTCTTCTGCACGACTTCCGTCTTCTGGAAGTAGCATGGGTAAGGAGACAATTCTGTGTGTTACATATTTGATATAATTTTCCCAACTTCCAACGATTTACATGAGTGATGTAATAACGCACGTTTTTCGTCACAAGCGATCTATCGACGACTATCGACGATTATTTTCCTTTTTACACCAAACATCACGGTTTTGTTGAATGTTTATATTACTTCTGGAAATATAATAGGATGAAATGGTCGTGTGAGTACAAGTCTATCATAGTCTGTTTACATAATAACAATGCATAGCGTCCTATAGTTAGATAAAAGTAGGTTGGCACGGCCCAGCTCATGTAGAGGTACTACCTACGTTCGTCCTGTGCTGCACGGTTTAAAATTTCCTCTGATGTGGCACTTAAGGACAAAATATGTCCTCGGTATATACGCTGGAAAGCTTAGAAAACTGGATCTTTTCGAAAGATGAAGTTACATGTACAACACAATACCTTTTGTGTATGAAGGTAGTAGGGTTTATGTTCAACTCATATATCATCATTATTACTAAACTGGAAAGCAGGAAAAGATCTACTTTAGTGAAATGATTGTACCACTTTTACCCGTGCTTGTACGTGCTGTTTTACAGCTTTACTTTTCCCTTTTCTTTGCAGTACTTAATACTTAACTGTTTAAAGCACAGTGGAACAAGTACTCTGTACATGTATGTTCTGTTATATAGTTGGGAAAAGTACTTTACAACACGGATTCGATGTACGACATATGGAAGAAAAATATTGCACACGAGTAGCACAATCAGAGAGCTTCAGACGAGTTACATTATGTATGATCATGCATCATGGTGAATGGAGATAAGTTGTAGAGCCCTAATAGTTAGTAAAAGGGGACAAAATGTGGAAAACAGGAAAGAGTAAAAGCTTTTCTAGTTTTATGACAATTTTTATGATTATGTCGTTTCCAGAAAAAATATATTTGTTTTTGTTTGTTCAAGTGCGTCACAAGGGCAGAATAGTTTTTTATTGTAACTATTTGCTAAAGAGATTGGGTCATATAAGGCAGTTTTATTTCTCACGAGTCTGACGGGAAACATAACCTTTACGAAATAAAAAATTTAGCAAGAGACGACAGACGAAGAAAAAGGGGACAAGGAAAATGTTTTGGTTACGTTGACCATACGAATGGAAGGAAATTATATTTTCCTGTGGTCTCAAAATATTCGTTTCTGCTGTGTCGTGGCTGTGGTCATATTTGCCTATCAACTTACATTACACCATATACGTATTTTTATGCCCTCTTGTCTTGTTTGCCTTTTGTCACAGTGTTGAACAGCGTCGCTCCGCGGGAAATGACTGGAGTGCAGATAGACCTGACTCAGCCAATTGTTGTAACAGTCCCGAGGGATCCTTTAAGAGAGTCGGCAGCATTAGGAGCACTGGCTGCAGGAAACTCATCATCCTCATCTTCCACCACAACCGCGTCTTCAGCGCACCGCCACCAGTATTATTTGAAAGGTGACCCAAACGCTCACTTTAGTAGAAATGATGAACCTCCAACATACGTTGAAGCTTTGAGAACCAGTCGACCAGTTTTCCTTCCTACGTTGGCTCGCATCCGTCGTTGTTTTACTGAAAGGGATATAGCCTCCAGGTTTTCCTCAAATCGCAGTCTCTGGTTGGATGAAATTGCAGATGTAGAGGGTGGCTTTGTGCAAACTGGAAATATTACAAATATCAACCCAAACGTTCCTGTCGCTTCTACTGGAGTTTCAAACCATCACCATTACGGTGGTCACGGTGGTGTTGGTCGCCCGCAACCTAGTGGTATTGTTGGTGATCGCGGCAGTGGTGTTAGTTCTTTTAGGGCTGCTGGAAGTAGTACATCCAGAGTGTAACGATCACTTCGGTTGCACTTCCTTTGCAAAGCAGGGCAGCTGAAAAAAATATACATGCATGAACAAGACATGATGATATGGCAGAAAGTAGTAAAATTCTCAGAAAGCGTAAATACAAAATCGAAAGCGTGCTCAGAGAGAGAGAGAGCAGAAATGTTTTTAAAAACCAATGTCAATAAGCCATACATATAATAATGTATGTATTTTCTACGCGGTGTGGAGTCTTGAAGTAATGCCTGCTTTATTCTCCGATAAATACAAGCTAAGTACCTTCGTACTGATGCCCTGACATGTTTGAGATTAACTTTTGGTTTATTGGCTGTTCTCTTGTGTACCGTTGAAAATATCTATAAAATATTATCGTTTTTCACTCGACGCTTTCTTTCCATTTCTCGTCTCATCGGGATATATACATAATATATTACGTGTAACAGTATTATTAATAATAATGCCACAAAGAATATTTTATATTGCACCTTCTAGGAATACGTACAAAAGGCAGCATATTCAATATCATGGTTCTGGTAATTTGTCTTCAATCTAGTAAATTTTACGTAAAACTAGTTCTGTTTTCCCTACATAAATACGCATCTCTAATATTGAATCTATGCATTTTTTATGTTTATGAAAGACGGAAAATGCCTCTCGTTTTTACGGCACGAGTATCCTCAGTTTTTCCTCTCACGTACTAGTAAAATATTGATAACCACTCTGCCGCGTCGAACTGTGCGGTCGTGAAAGTTGATATCTTTTATGATGAAATAAAACGTAGGGTATATTAAGTACGTTTTTTCCTGTCTTCAATTGCAATCAACGCTAAATTTACTTTAGTGTAGTACACAGGTGTATGTATATGTCCATAATTTATTATATTAAGATTGTGTAGATACGTAGTTCACGCAGTTGTGTAAAATGTACATGATATTTTTGAAAACTTCTTTAAGAGTCGGCAAGTATATTTAAAAAATAATGTGCTCCTCCAGCATTACTTATTCACTGTACATATCGAAATTATATAAAGTTGGAGAAGACTTCGTTCGAAAGAAGAAGAAAAAGAGCATTGTTGTTTATATTGATTATTCACAAATTTTATGTACCTTAGAGTCTGGTTGGTGTTTTTCACAAAGAGATTACTGTTTGTTCTAACTATTGTACCGATAAAACCAGATAGCTTAGTGTATATACCTATATGCTAGCTTGGCAGTATCTATATGCTTACCTACTTACATGCATTACAAAACTTGACGAAAATGGGGACAATGTGAAGTACGGATCAAAGAACAACATTACGCATTGAACATTGACCAGATGTCAAAGAGAAAGTACGGTTTATAGCCCTGGGTTCTTCAGCTCTGGTGAAATAACAGTGATTTAAATTTATTTACCAATCCTAGATAGATTTAGATTTACAAGTCTTATAACTAGATTTACAAAGGTGGATGAATCATTCCTGCATGCTGATGTACTTGAATGTTTGATGTTACGTCATATTACAATTTTTTCGTTTAAACTTAAAAATAAAACGAAATTTGAAAAAAAGTCATTCTTCCAAAGCGCTGTCATTTTTTCATGTAGTTTGCTATCACAGTTTTCTCTCTGATAGCGGTACAACTTTGTCATAGATCTGCATGATGATCAAATTTACCAATTTCCCCCTGTCAATGGGTTTTATTTTTCCATAGACTCAACACTCAACCCTTCGAGCAGAAGAAAGCCGTGATGAAAGACAGAGGTATTTGGTAGATAAACTATACACGATGGAATGAAAGTGTTCACTCATCCGCCCAAATTTGTGAACAAGATAATTTGCTTCCTAAAACGAGTAAAAGAAGCCAGAGGGAATGAGAATGCGCAATTAACCGAGCTACATGCTATATTCGTTTTTGGTATACTACTACTACTACTACTACTACTACTAACCAGGCATTTTTTCAAAGCCTAAGGTTAAGTAACGTAATTTGAGAATCAACTACTATCAGCGTAAGTATAAGCAAGCAGAGGCAGCCGCTTTTGCCGCACGTTACCACACCAAACGTTCAGGAAATTGGAACGGAATATTGCCCCAAGATGCAAGAGGACATGCCACTTGCGCAAACAAACAACAGCGACTCTAATAATTGGATTTTCGTGACATTTTTTTGAGTCCGGAAGAAAAATATAATTTCACGTATGTACGCTGCTGTGACTCTGTCACCGGTATTTGGCAGTACATAACAAAATTTTCCAACGGTGCGCTTTTGAGTTGGTGCCTCAACTTTGCGTAGAGCCAGAGCATCACGTAGTTAGTTGTTACCTTGTTTCAGATTCGTGCCTGTATTACTTAAAACACTCTTAGAACACAGAACATAAAAAGTCTGCGTAAAGGAAATGGAAAATCTCCTCCAGTTAAACAAGAAACAAGGGACAAAGCTTGTACAAGTAACATAACAGGGCAGCGAGTAACATAACTTTGTTGTTATTATATTAGCTCATCTTTTTAACAGGAGTTGTAGTGGTGCCTATATACCGCCTTCATATTTCTAAAAGCTCTCCATTCACGCTTTCATTCCCTTTTCTCTCTCTCTCTCTCAATTTTTGTGTTGAGTGTATTACTATATCGAGTTTTCTCCACTTTTCAGTTCAAGTGAGCATTTCATTTTGTTGAAACGCCTGGTGACTACTCCATTCCCCTTTGGACTTATATAACAAACCGATGATGACTTCGTTTCTTGTGATCCTTCAGCAACTGAAATAGAAACGTTTGGAGCTAAGAAAGCCAGTAAAGCAGAAAAATACACTATAATGAGAGTTACTTTTGGCCTTTTTTACTCTTTGTATAAAAATTCCCACCATAGCGAACAACTTACAAACGTGAAGACTCTTGTAGTAATGCAGTTTACGTTTACATTAGAATTTAAAAAAAAGGCAATCCGTCTAAATGAAGTAACCGTAAGTATATTTAGTTTATTACACATATATATACTCTACAACCAGCCCAAAATATTTAATTTTTTTCAAAATATTTTCATTTCTACCAAAGAAAGAATAAGGCAGCTATTTTTGTGTTACACAAGTCACAAGCATTCCATCAGCTTTAGACAAACATTTTATCCATTTGCTTCATTTGTGTATCTCTGTTGGTTTGCTCACTTTTCCACATACCATCCCATTTCTAATTCCCATGAGGTGTCTTTCTCAGAAATATAGCTTTTTACTTACAAAGTATACTCAACAAAGTAACCAAACCACACAGGAGTTACACAACATCAATACATCGTATACGTACGTGTGTATCTGCTGTATCTGAAATTTGTCTGCTTTATTCACTCACACATCCCTTGTGAATAAACACACTACACTAAGTATTTTTGCTTTTGACTTTCCGTTTCCTGATTCTTTTGTTTTTCGATACGGAAAACTATAACTTTTCCACATACCATCCCATTTCTAATTCCCATGAGGTGTCTTTCTCAGAAATATAGCTTTTTACTTACAAAGTATACTCAACAAAGTAACCAAACCACACAGGAGTTGCACAACATCAATACATCGTATACGTACGTTTGTATCTGCTGTATCTGATATTTGTCTGCTTTATCCACACACACATCCCTTGTGAATAAACACACTACACTAAGTATTTTTGCTTTTGACTTTCCGTTTCCTGATTCTTTTGTTTTTCGATACGGAAAACTATATACACGCCCATTTTCTTGGAGGATGTCGGATATCTGCTTGTATAAATAAATCTAGAAGTTGTGGAAAAAGTTGCATATCAGAAGAGAAATAAATGGGTGGAAACGGGAGCAGTGTTGATCCCAAATCTCAACCCAACTTTTTTTTTCTTTCTTTATAATACATTTCCATTGAAAATGTGCTCATCATCTATTCATTTACAAACTGTTTTCTTTTCCTTTTCTTTTCTTTACTTTCGGAGCAGTCGGAACTCGGAAGACATAAACTTACACAAGTTATTTAGTGGGAGCCTATAGCTTTCGTGAGTACTTACAATCACCGAAAAGTATGAGATTCTTTTCTTTACTTTCGGAGCAGTCGGAACTCGGAAGACATAAACTTACACAAGTTATTTAGTGGGAGCCTATAGCTTTCGTGAGTACTTACAATCACCAAAAAGTATGAGAACCGGGTAAACGGTGAGAGTTTTGATAATGATAGTAATACCGTTTGCTTAAAGTCATATAATTTTGGACATGTTTTGGCTCATACAGCATTATTCGACAAACAGGACAAAGTGAGACGTCCGCCGGAAAATGTGATGCTATATTTGGCAGAGTTTATAACCTTTTATGGTAGTGAGAAAAAAATAGGCAACACTCCAAATCCAAACGCAGCGCCAAGTTGAGGCGGTCACGGTTACTGTAGGGCAGTGAAAAGGTGGAAATAACACACTTCGACCGTTGTTGTTAAACGAAAATGAGGTTGTGCATGTAAGAGTAGAAAGTTGGGACTAAAATTCAAAATATTTGGAAGTGACTGAAAATACTTATTTATAGCCAAACTAAACATTGTAGACTCTCACATACTACATGAATGGTTATATCCACATTTATATTTCACCGTACTGTCAGTTTGTTTTCCGCACCGTGAAAAATATAGATTAAAGCTACAATGAATGCCTTATTTTAATCAAAACTCAAACATTTTAATTAATTGTTAATTTTCTCTTAAGCACATAGCGTAGAAACTAAATCTTATCCGCACTTCACTAGCAGGATCTATTCAATGCTTTAAATATAATCTATATACAAACATACATGACAGATCATCGTATTAACTTAAACATTAGCTGCTATTATTTCTCCACCGAAGTAACGATCATAAATGAATTGCTTTTTGCACGCCTCGCTCGGTGGCTACTCAGACTTGGCTTTGGCTGTACTAATTTTTTTATTGTTCTTACTTGTTCTAAAATAATATTGCTACTTCCATAAGTAAAAATTGAGAAATTTTTTCTACTAACAGCAAAAAGTGAAAGTTATCTTTTGTCGGGTGAAAGTAAGGTGTTAGATACATTTTCTTTAATAAGGGAAGTAAGTTATAGGACCATATTATTATATAGATGAAGTAATATTTATAACAAATACTTATTTATATGACCTGCTAATATAAAATTAGCCGATTTAAGCAAGTATCTAACTTTTGTTAAGAAGCTAAATTATAATGAAATATGCACTAAAGTAGGCAAACCAAAAGAAAGTTTTACAACGGACAATGTTATAAGCATCAAAGTTTAGAGAACACCGTCCCTTCTCAGCAGCAGTAAATGCACTTTTCATTGTTGAAAACTTTTGTATGTCCAATGTGCTCATGTATTAATGTAAATCCTCATCTGGTTGAAGCCTTGTTAATAATAATTGCATATTATCTCCAACTCTTAAAGTCTCACTCACACTTTCTCCGCCTTATGCTGGAAGACACTATAAATCAAAAGGTCTGTGAGTAATGCTTGGAAGAAGAATTCAAATTCCCACGACAATATATAGGTCATATAGATATGTCATATGTCATACCTCTGTTTCTGTATAGGTTGCACGTGTTTGTGATACCGTACCGTACCTAAGCACCGTGGACATATATATATGGTTCTCCTTGTGTCATTATTAATATTAAACTGTGGAAAATTTACTACACTTGGTGGAAGCACCATATCCATGCAGCCCTTGTAAGTACACCAAACGAAACTGCGGTTAGAATGATTGCATAACACAGAAACAGGTAGATTGTTTGCTTGGGAGAAACAAGTGTAATACGTACATTCCACCTATTCTGCTTTTGTTCTTGAAGCAAACGTTTCACCGCTCGTAATAGCCAGGTAAAAATAACAGTAGATTAATATTACACTCAAAGAAGCGTTAATTAGAGATGAGATGAGGGAAGAAAGAAAAGCCAACTTTCAAAAACGTTGTCTTTAGTAAATGATTAGGATGTTTTTTGCAAGAGTCATATGATAAGGTTACATTATTGTCAGCCAGCACAAGCACAACTCTTTATCCGTAAATTGAACAATACAAGTCTGGGTGGGTAGGTAAAAGCGTGGGGTTTATTGAAGGTAAAACAGGTAACAATATGACTTTAACATCACAAGCCAAAAGCCTCCTAAAGTACAAAAACTAACGAGGAGGATGCAAGATCAATAAATGAAATTAGCGGGCGAAATTAAAATTAAAATACGTATTCGCATGTGTAGAATACAGTGG
>JAHZNB010006502.1:0-31142 GCA_027744295.1 Callyntrura guangdongensis
CACATAGGAAAGTCCAGATTTTTGGTTTATGATTTTCTTACGTCTATTATTTCAAACGAAACGCGTAAAAACGATAAAAAGAAGGAAAATAAATAAAAAAAAATGTTTTTGGCGATTCTGTCCTACTTGAGATTTTTCTTCTTGGCCATTTAGGTTTTGGCGATTCTGTGTGTTGTTGTGTCCTACACTACGTATATAAGCTTGTTGTCTTGATCACATTAAAGATGGTAAAACTCATGCAAGTGTTTACGCTCAAGAAAAGGGGTCGAGTCGAGAGGTTCAAGTGTCGGAAACATGTCGTCCTCTCAAGGTTAATACTATAAGTGTTGTAAAAAAGCTACAGGAAAAAGTTTTTTTCCTTGAAGCACATGATTGTAAAAAATTGTTAGTTTTCAACAACGCACAACAGTGGAATATAAAAAAATCTCCGTATTTAAATGCCGCTAGTTCGATCCTGCCGCCCTGAACGAGAACATGTCCAAAATAACAATTCTCCATAGTCGGTATATAGGTTGTTGTACTACTTTACTGAATATTGCGAAAGGCCGAAATCAAAGATGAAGAAATGGGATCCAAGCTTGTATAACGACTACCAAAATGGGAGGGGAAAAGTGCAAGTTACAGGGCAAAGTGTCAGCTTGTAATGTATATGCCATCACTCGAATGGACTATATAAAAACGCACAGTTAGTGAAAGTACTGTCGCTCATATAGGCCTGTACTTTTTTCTGAATGAGAGATAAACAGTAAAAATTCACGTTGCTTTTCTTCCTTTTGTGTGTGCACGCGTTTATCAATAATGCATGTAGTCAGCTATACAACGGTATCAATTTATCGTATGTGTCCCATTGCATTGGGTAGGTGAAGTAGAATTTTTGTCAGATGAGTAGTCACAAATATTATGTGTATGATGTCCTAACTCGCAGATGCTTTTCACGAGTTATTACTATCTGGTTCACTTGACGTAAATGCCCAGCACAGAAAATTGTAAGGGAAAAGTTGAATGTGAGGGACTTGAAGTCGATTTACGAAATCTTTCTGCTGACGTAAAACTTTGAACTGTTTATAAGCGTTTCCTTAATTTAAAGAAAAACGGTCGTTTTAACATAAAAAATTTACAGATTTGAGTTCTCTATATGTGTACCTTTTGGAGCGTGATTTACACAAGATCTAATTTGAATCTGCTGATACGAGAATTTTGTGCATTGTCAAAGAACTATTTTAGAAGGGCATAGGAACACAAATAAACCTTTATGCAACGCACACGAAAAATGGTGCCCGACAGACACAACCTTCAAAACTTTTACTTTTTGTTAGAACAACTTCATATCTTCCAAACCACGTTCGTCACTTCACGATAAAAGATACAGGACAAAACAAATAGAGAAGGAATACCTAAATCAGGAAAATGTTACGTGTTAGTCATATAATGTCATTATTACTTGCCATTTTCTTCTACGTTTATAATTAATACACAGCCTGACTGTCTCTCCATTAACAAGATAACTTTATGTGATAGTTTGGAATTTGTGAATTGATTTCACCAGCTGATATTCACTGTCTGCTCGTCTCCAATCAAAGCAGCTGAGTTTATGGCAACAAAAATCCCCCCAGGTATTCGAGTCGTCTGAAGATAGTGCTTTGAAATTTTAGTTACTTTACTTTGACTATAACATAACACGACCTCGAGTGATCACAAAGAATAAGTGTCAAACATTTTATCTGTATGGTCCTATTACACGACTCGTATCACTAATCATTTTTCTTGTGAACATGGACATAATTTTCACTGCTGCTGAAAGTTGTGACTACGGTCAGAAAACCGTTCAACTACTCCAAATGATTTTATTTGAGGAACCTGATTCGATGTATTTAATGTCAAAGGATGTCCTACGTGGGTTACAACTTTTTTTAAACAGTCATTTTTATTTCCAATTCTTCTATTTGGACAATCTGGATTGTGTTCGACACGTCTTTTGTTCATATATCAGATTGCACCAGCCAAAAGTCAATAACTATCTATTGTTTCTCTTACACCATCGGTCCACAACACATGTAAAAAAACTGTTCCCGCCATGTGCACAATGTATAAAGGTATGCTTCAATTAAACTTGTTTTCCTGTCCTTGTGTCACACAACCTTCAACAAAAAATCTTACACAAAGCCGTCACGTTTAATTGACGTAAAGGAACAAACGAGAATTCTTTTCATGTTTTTTGTTGCCGGCGACTAAATACAAGTAAAGCACTGTTTTGAAAAACAACACGGGCAGAGGATGAAAAGAATACCTATTTACATTGATTAAATAGTTATTGTTCCTCCTCCAATTGTAGTGAATATAACAGAAGAACCGAACGGCCATCGTGTTTTTTAAATTTTATGTCACAACCCTGACTGTGCTTTGTTGTAAAATAATGTGATAACCTAGCATGCAATCATATACAAGTATTTACCAATTGCCATACTACAGAACCATTCAAATTTGTAGTCCACAGCTGCACCTTCTAAGATTCTATCTGCGTTAGTGTTCATTGTCAGTACGCCTTTTCGATACTTTTTGTAAGTTTTGCATGACTAGAGACATTCAAACGATTTAACTTCTTCAAGTGGAACTCGTGTGGAATTATGTATGTTAGTGGGGTTGACTGCCTGTTTCTTCATGATTTTTTTATTTGCAAAAAGTGCCTGAGATTTCCTTCCGTACGCTGCATCTGGAAGCGAGTTTTTACCGAGGGACTTTAGTATAGTACATATTCTATCTACTCTTGTTTTGTTATAAGTGATGCAAAAAGAGATACAAAGCAGCGATACCGTTGTTTGTACGGTATTGGCGAACATTTAAGATGTAATTTAAGGCGAAAGAGTCGATGCTGCAGATTGAATTTTTACAGGCCAAGTGTTTCTTACTAATTCGAATTTTTCAATTTTAAACGAAGCTGCCTGTAGCCATTTTGTTAGCTTTGATTAACGGTGCACTTACACGCTATGCTACGCACCTCGCACTAACAGATCTTTTGTGCTTTCGCTTTTCGGATAACTGCACGTATACAGTTTCATATATACAGCACCTCTGGTACCTTACATCCGTTTCTCCATGAGAATTCTCCACGGTAAAATCCATACGTGGACACACTGCAGGTTGCAGCGTTGCAACGATTCACGTAAGCCGAGGCTACGCTCTTTTCCAACATTTTGTCCGACACGCACAAACACACACACACACACATACCAGACAAGTGAATGTAAGAAGAAAGTGCGCAAAAGATGTTATCAGATCGTCTGTGAAAGGAACGTCATCAAAGACCACACGGCGATTTTCCATCTCAATCCCAATTTGAAATTAATACATTGATGCTGACTAGTGACGACTGGAAAGTGCTTCGAATGGCAACCAAAACCGAGTCCACCGTGTAAATTTTTTTGCTGTACGCAACTCCTATAGACCCACACGAACGTACTAGTTTCTTTGAAACTTCGTCTACGTCCCACAAATGCACGGGTATAAAATGGTGTGATGATGATGATGATGTAAGATATCGTATACCGATGAATCAGCTATCATCCAGGCTCCAGGGTAGTTTTAAACTCAGTGCATGAAGCTGTAAGTTGATACCCACCACTACCACAGTAAACAAATATATTTCGGGTGAAAATATCCCTATCACAAAGGTATGTACATTTGTCGATACCTGTTTTCAATCTTGAGGCCTAATGGTTCTCTTTCATGTGGACAAATCCTTTCAATTACTTTCAACAAGTCTCACGCTGAAACATCCACTGCCGCTACTGGAACTGCTATTTTTCCACCTTGTGCTACATTTTGCTTTGCCCCTGGTTCTCCTAACTTTTGCGAAACTCCGTCATCCCCATCAACATCATCCTTCTCATTTTCGCGGTCGTGTCTCATCTTGTTGATAAAAAAAACTCAGTCATCCATGTCACTAGGCACTTTCAATAAGAACGTTAACAAAAGAACAAATGAAAAATTCGTAGAACTTGCATGATAGGTTTCACATTATATTGATGAGACAGATACAGACATACAGCAGACGTGAGAAACCTGTTCTAGTGGAAGTATTATACACCTATATTAGCGATCCGATAACTGATAAATAACAGTCTCCATTGCGGCTTACGTGCTCCTACTTGATGACAAGCGAAAATCCAAAAGTATTGGGAAAATAATGTTTATGAAATTATTACTTGGTAACATTTCAGAGAATGCAGCATTCGCATCTCCTTATCGACTGCGTGTTAACGCTACCAGAGGTAGATAAGGGTCAACAGAGGGTTTGGAGGACCCTCGGGTCACCTAAAATTCAACATGCGACCTATAGTTGAAATTTGGTTGACTCAATTTCATTTTGGTCCCTAGGAGGTTTAAAGTTTAAAAATTGTTAGTCCATGCCTCCTGAACGGTGAATCAGTTTTAAATTGGGTTTTAAACAAAAGGATCGTAATGACAACTACTTTAACATGGAGAGGGGAATGGAGGGTTTGGGAGGGGAATACAAATTCAGTCACACACACAGTCAGCACAATAAGTAAATACAAATTTGGGTTTACACCCTTCTCGTTTACGGTTGGACTGTGAGTCCTGGACCACATACATTCTGATAATTCATACGTGTGAAGATCGGTATCGATGTTAATATTTTCGCTTGTTGCGCCATACAACAATTTTGAACCCGATGCATGAATATCTGTAACAAACTTGATAAGGAGCAGGACCGATAAATACTGAAACAAATTTAGAGATGTCAATTCAGTCAATATCTTAAAAGTAATAGAAAAAGTAAAATGAGTAATTTAATTTTACTCTGGCACAGCAAACATCATACTTTTGCTACCAGCGAAGCATACTCCATCCATGAAACTCAACGCAGACGAAACCCATCCGATGATGTGAGATGTGATGCAATACTGGTGATAATAAAATACAAGTTACATTTCTAGAAGCTGAACCGGAAAGCCAAAAAGCTTTAAAACGCAGCAAAGAAGCCTTTCCCCCTTCATTCCATTCTGGTCGTCCTAACAGTCTCCGACACCGAACCAGGTATTAAAGGTTACTGCCTTGGTAAAACGAAGATAGGTATGGGGCGGATTCTTAAAGTATAAAATTCCTAAAAAAACATAAAAGACTTTTCGTTTTTCTTCGTTAGCGTCTTCTCCTTTCATCTGCCATCTTCCTCACAAGTGCTAGAACTGTTAGGATTAGGTTAAGCTTGATGCCTAGTCCATGTTTCACGATTAAATTCCAGATAAACCGTTACATGTTGTTAGAAAGGACCGATAGACTTTGGTCTGTTATTTTCTTTGTTGAAAGCCCAGGCACATTGTCAAGTGTATGAGCGAGTGGGGGAAGCAGTATTATTTTCAGTTGGCAGCGCTTGTATAAAAACGTCTTTATCAGTTTCATTGGTGTGGAAGAAAGACGAATTAATTGATATTGCAAAATACTTCATGCTACGTCAATTTTTTTCTACAAAATTTCAACGTTCAACGGTGATTATACAGGCATAAATTTACATTATCTGGTAAGACTCGATAACATTAATCAATTTCTAAAGACAAAAGATTACAAACCTAAACCATTTCGGGTAGGGGAATACAAAAAATATACCAGTAAGTAGCTGCATTCGAATAAATATGGCGCACTAAAATTTCTAAGCATCAATATATAATGCTATGCATGGTTGACCTTGCCATTGTTTACTATAAGCGTTTAGCAAAAAGAAAATTGGTATATATACCATTCCGAAGATTTGTATGAATTCGGACGACCGGACAAATACAGCAATAGAATCTATTGATCCTTAAAAGAAAAAAACTGAAACGAGAGGCTTATTGCATGTTACTACGGTCAAGAAATGCCAAGTTAATACACTGAACCTTGAAAGGTGAGCTTAAAATGACACATCTTATTACAATCACCGTTTTCTCCTTTTTAGTATTTTGCTACTATATGATACGCATTATGTATAAGTACTAGTATATGTTTTTATTGTCAGTGATTCTGATTAAGCAGGAGACAAAGAGAGGATAAACGCAATCAACCTTGAGAAATTTAACCAACTTCTAGGCATATATGCATGCAGCTCTACCTTCCAAGTTGCAAACTTTAAGAGAACAGTAACGATGTGCAGTTGAACGTAGAGAATGACAAATAATAATGACCTAAAAGACTCCACTTACTTTAGATAATAAAGAAAGCAAACAACATGGAATGGGATGATTGAACAAATCTCCTTGTAAAATGTGGATTGTTGTATGTTACAGAAACAAGAATGCTGTAAACAGCCATTAAATGAAACTTTCGCATGCAATGCTTTTTAGGTTAGGTCAGACGACTCAAATGATATATTTTGCATACCCTATATAAAAGGTTGAAGTTACAACGGTTTCTAACGGTTGCTGCTATCCAATTTGGCTCAAAATGTGTCACAAGTGAATTTTTATGCTGAGACGAGTCGAATAATATATTGTGTCTTATGTTACTATCTAAAAAAAATTGAAGTTGTAATGGTTTCTAACGGCTGTCGTTGTCCGATTTGGCTCAAAATCAGCATCAGGGAGGCTATTGATCTATAATGCATGTGTACCAAGTTTAGAGTCAATAGTTTGAGTAGTTTATGATGAGGAGTGTATACAGACTCAACTAACAGACAAGATGATAAAAGCAATAAGTTTCGTTCATATGCTTCGCATACGAAAGTTTAAAGGAATAAGCTGAGTTTGTACGTTTTTGTAGTACTTGCCATCGCGGATTGTTTGCAAGTGTGTTGTGTGTGCGGTGTTTTAATTTGAAGAAACACGGCGGACAGCATGTATCACTAAATATGTCAGAGACAAGGTTAACAAGGATAAGGCCCGTTGGAATAAGTTAAACACGAGTATTCAAAACGGCACAACGCGTTCCACGGTGTGGGGTACGTAGTAGGCTGAGGGAGAAGGTAGTAGAGGGACCAGATAACACCCGTTTCAAGATGAAAAGGAGAAAGAGAAATGTGAGAAAATGTAGCGGAACGCATGTAGAGAAAAGGAAGAGGTACTATTATTAAACCAGTATATTAAACCGTTACCATCCCCAAGGGTACAGTTAAGAAACACAGTTAGATGTAATTTGATAGTAGCACAAAGAAAATCGTATTGCATATATTTATGCAATATGACTGGCACACGTTATAATAATTTCCCTGCTACTTACAACAGCTACCATTCCTTTCACGAAGACACACGCAAACGAGCTAGAAATAGGGGCTCATCGTTACTTCGGTTTAAAGTTGTTCTACCAAAGCGAAGTTGAGCACGTACTGCCTGGTAATAATTTTAAAAACTATTTTAAACGTATATGTATGTAGGTAAGGTATGCTCACGTTTCCCTCCCACCGCGTTTTCTTTCCATTCCCGCTTTTCTGAGGCATTTATTAGCGCATAATCAGATAGTCATAAGATTTGAACTGAGATTGAACCTCCTAACTGGACAGAATGCAGCGGACAGGAAAATTGTTACGGATGAAACGCTCATGAGTTGCGCGTTATTAGACAGTACGACAGTAGTGGACAATATCGTCGTAGGTATTTTTGTGAATGCTACTTTTTGCCTGTCCCGTATAAAGAATACACACCCTGGATGTTATATTTAGTGAGATGTGTCGGTTGTCGTCACAACTACAGAGTCAATGCAGTGTAGAAATACTCTTGTAGATCATTCTACTAGAGCCTGTGTTTCATTCTGATATTCATATGAATAATACAGAAAGTTGCATTGTAAAATTCTGTGACCAAGGATAATCAGACACGCAAGTGTAAATCTTGTTACAACGCGCGATGTTTTCTCCGCTTTCTTGAAATAGATTAGTTTTTTTTTTCTCGATATATCGTATGTAAGCATGTAACTCCATTTGTATGCTCTCCGCTATCAACATGTAATATAGTTTTCCCGTAGCGACAAGAAAAGTTGATTACCTGTACACGCTGGAACAAAAAAATCAAACGAAACTACCTCGTTTTTTAAATTGTACCTGCAGTAAGACATATGTACAAAACTCGATATTCAGTCTGTTAAATGTGCGCTACTGGTATGTTATTATATCCAGTCAACTGCAGATATTTTAGTAAAAAAACTCCTATCATTAACAAACGACTACTGGTTCACGTGCTCCATTCCAAGATGAAAATGTCAGCATCGGTTATTTTATTTAAATTTCATGAGCATATTTCTGACTAAAATATTGTGCACTGACGGTGAAATCATTTCCGTAAAATATGGCAATAAAGATAAAAAAACAAATTGTTTAAAATTTGTTTTTGCCCAAAAGCGATATACGTTTGTGATAACATATAAAATCAGTCCGGTCTACAATATGTTCTGTGTAACATCACATATTACCATCATACATACATGTATATAATACCGCCTTGTTAAATTTTCGATCACGTACGTCACCAGAGCGAAATATTTATAAACATGGGTAAAAGTTCTGCTGTCTGGAAAGGAATGTCCCAATCCTATCAATATTTTAGGCAGTCATCATAACTTGTCATTTGGCTTTCGCAAGACTTCATCTACTCAAACTCTTTGAATGTGTAGTAAATTAAATAAAACTTTCATCAAGAAAGTAAAAATTGTAATCCGCTTCACTGATTCTGCTGGACAGCGTAACATACTTTGCGGAAACTACATTAGGCCGTTAAACAAAGTGGTCAAACATGTTTCTAGATATATAACACAGATTTGGGGAATGTGACTCCACGGTTACAAGCATTTCAAGTAGCAGGATTGCGATGGAATATTTATTTTTAAAATAAGAGTAGACTCTTACGAGGGCTACTGAGGCTGAAAGAGTGGATATAAAATATTGGGAGCCCTCTGGGGAATACAAACTTTATTGCGTCACTGAAAGTGGATCAACAAGTAACTTATAAATTTACCATTTTTCGTTGTTTCACTCAAACAAATTTATAAGTTCACTACAGGCTGCTTCTGAGCTACTCAATTTTTTGTATGATTCAGTCGACTTGTTTTCTGTGTCCACCAAAAGAAAGACAGGGTCACCGACAAAGTTGAAAGTGTGTTATTCACAGGAAAAAACTCTTGAGACAATTTTAACTTTCAATGATCGTTACAGAAAGGGTACTAGAATACAGATTTTGTGTTGTAAAAGGGGATACAACATACATTAATGATACTCAAAACTTAGAGAACAAATCTACATTTGAGAAAACTGAAAGAGCAATAGAAACATAAAACTGATTCAAATGACTCATTGGGGTACTGTATAATAATGGATAACGCGAATAGCTAAAATGATAACCTAATTTTAAACAATAAAACAGTACGTGCTTTTTTATGTTTTATTTTATTAACAGTAAATGTCATTCCTGGCATTGTACCAAACCTAAAACATTTTGGAAAGCCTTGTGGTTAGTAGCCTTACCCAGAAGGGCACCATTCTTTATAAAAACATTAACATGGTGAGTTTCCAGGACCGTGATATCATCAATATTGGAGTATATCCTCACTTCAACAACCCTTGTAAATAAGAATTATTAACACGAGGACTTTCAGCAATACATAGGAACACATATTTCGCTGTAACAAACCATTTATGAAGAGGGCATATTATTATATGCTTTTCCTTCCACCTCAAAAAAGACAGATACGTGTGACACCCTCCTTGCCTTCAATAAAACACCAACAAATCAGCAACAACTTCACAGAACAAGCTCTACAACTAATTTAAACAAAGGAAATGCCAAACAATAAAGGGTTTTCAACTTTCTTTTCCAGGGAAGGCACGGTGTCATAAAAAGTTAATAAGGAATACGTGACGACTACTCATTTTTGTCACTTCTGCTCCAAACTTCACTGCCAGAAAGTAGTTTCAGCAGTACACACACATATTGCCATCTTTTCCAGGGAAGGCACGGTGTCATAAAAAGTTAATAAGGAATACGTGACGACTACTCATTTTTGTCACTTCTGCTCCAAACTTCACTGCCAGAAAGTAGTTTCAGCAGTACATACACATATTGTCACAATTCGCAATCATTTTCCAGTATTTTCCTGTTAGTAGTCGAGTAACTAACAACAGTGATTCGAAGAGAAACCCACGAACAGAAAATAAATATCTCAAGTGCATAATATATTTTCAATAGGTACGTCGTCTCTTGGTATTATTACACAACTAAGCATCCTGAGAAAGCGAGTCAAAGCAGATAATAACATTGTATCTACTACTTTTCAAAAATACAAGGTGCTGAACATACCACAATCTTCTTTACTCGCCACTTTCACTCTGCAATCTCTCTTTGCATCATCCCCTTCTCACAAAATCAGTCGCCTGATGTTTTAGTACCGAGTGTAGTTTTTTTTTCAGGATAAACGACTAAAATATGTTTTTAGAGCAGCCAGTATTATCTCGCCACTTCAACAAAAAGGAGTTTTTTGTTAAACTTTATGTGGTGGTAGTAATAATACATAAAGTTTGTTGGTTATATGAATGCGTGGTGATGTCTCCACCTACTATCATCATCATCATCATCAAAGCAGGATATGGTAGCAGTACTTTTGGGAAAATGAAAGAGGAAGAGTAAACAGAAAATTGAAGAGATATAAAGGAGAAGAGAAAAGCAAAAATAAGTGTACGACAGAAAAAAAGTCAACTCTGGTCGGACCTTAGTGTAATCTATGTCAGTACCGACGCGACTAAAAATATTTTTTAACCGTAAAACGTATGTACTCACAAGGAAAAACGGTATGCTCCTTTCATCTTGATATGGTACGTGTGATGGATGCACGCCAGAAAGAAGTACCTGTATTCCTCTTTTTTCTTGTTTCTATCATCATTCATTGTCCCACGTCCCATCCCATATAATATTTTATTGAAAAAAAACGGATGGGAGATTCCGAGTTGCAGGTACGCATATGGTTGCTGCTTTTTTGTATCAGTAAAAGTGTTTGCAGTACACGAGTTTAAAATTTTGCATGCAAACATCTGAAAGTACGTGAGCATTGTTGTTAGTTTTAATATTAATATTGCTATATTATAGAGGCTAGGTTTAAGGCTCTGAATTTACCACCGCGAAAGCTTAGTAAAGAAGAGGGAAAGCGTGACGATGTCATGATGACAGCAGATAGTCTTGACAAGATTCGTTTATTTGTGATGCGGTGTTGGTATGAGTATTAATGCATGTTGAACTCTCATAATAGTTTTGCATTACTCAGATAATGGCACTATTACCAGTACTCATAGTTGGCGAAAGTACTGGAAGAGAAGGACAAAGTGGGAGGATAAAGCCTTGAGAGAACAGGAAAGTACACAAAAGCCCTGTTACTACTTTACAACTATGTTTATGCTGATGTCGTTGCTGCTGTTACTGCACGAGCACCCTCATCACGACGCTGATTGTATTTGATGGCTTAAAGCATGAAAGCTTGTGGATGCTAGTACAATGTACACAGAGAAAACAAGAGAAAACATGGAATCATAATAATACCGTGTGTGGTATAATGTATAGACAACAGTAAAAAGGCTTGTTTACGCTTCAAACTTTTTTTCTTATGGACAAAGCCGAGAAAAATGTGGTGGAAAAATCCGAGTAAAAAATACAAAGCCATTTGGGAAGATGAGAGCATTTCCGCAGCTTGCTTTTATTTTATGCACAGAAGCGACACTGATACCGGGCGCATTGGTTCACGCATACACACACACTGACTCCTCACTACTCACTGTCAGACAGACACCGTGTGTGGATGAATATATAATTGCATTAAACACCACAGTAATGAAGCTTTTGTTGCGGGAAGAATTGTCACTAGTAATGGTAACAAAAGGCCGCACTGACTCTGGTTAATATATACACACAGCTGCAAGTGAATACTAAAATGATGTTTGTAATAATGGCTGGGAAAATTGGGGGACGGCAAAGTCAGTTTATTCACATGTTGTCATTAGAAAAATCAAACAATGACGAAGCGACCATACAATTTTCCCGTGTCAAAAGCATACATTTGAGGGAGCAATAGATACTAAAGTACATTTTTATACTGACTTACATTGCATTTTCAGAGAAAGTATATACAATATGTCTAACCTTTATAATAAATAATAAGCTGTGTAAAGACAAACACATAGTGAAGTAGCGAATGAAAGAAATATGAAGGAAAAATAAAAATAAGACATTAAATCTTACGATTAGTTGTATACGAAATTTGATCAAAATTGTCACACAGGTTCCTGAGATATAACGTTTTTACTAAATCCCCTTTGATTCCTTTGACCTATGGGTCAAACCTTTGTCTACTTATAGAGGAGGCCATAGGCTACATGTATGCAAAGTTTGGTGCAAATCGCCTCCTCAATACCAGAGATACACCTACATATATGCCATTTGATATTTGACCTCAAAACATATCAGGTACACAAATAGAGGTCATGGGTTATTGATTGGTGCAAACAGAATTTCAAAATTCCTTTCTGTTTCTGAGATATGGTGCGGAAAGACAGTCACACAGACGGACATACATCGTAATCGTAATAAGTAGCATTCGCTACTTAATAAACACACCGCAGTGCATTTTACTAATAGACTTCCCATACTTTGGTCGTGCATTTGACATAAAGTACTGAATGAAGAGACATAAGAAAATCTCCCTAACAATAAGTTTCCGCAGTGTTGGGTATTTACACCAATATGCAGAGTGAGATTGTTGAAAATTGCAGTATATTTTAAGTTAAAATCATATCACACGCAGAGGTGAGCATAACTAACATTTCTAGACTAAACGCGAGTTTGAGTAGGCACATAATATGAAAGTTGTTGGTAGCGACATTGCGGGTTTGTTGTGAAAGACGTCTTACAGGCACAGGGTACTAAACATACACATCATGTGTCTTCCGGCATGGTTGCCAGAGTTTTGAAAACTGGGAAGTTTTTTCATTTAATTTTTTAAGCGAAAAAAGGTTTCATTTCCAGGTTAGGTAAATTATACATGTAATCTGTAGATAAGTATGTGACATGTTAAAGGGAAAGACAAGTCTTGTAACAGCAAGCTTGCTTCCGTACGAGAAACATGCCTCAAGTGTAGACGACTATGCTTGCATTGATAGCGTGATAAACTAACTGACATCAGGTAAATACTTTTAACGGGAAATTGAGATTCTCAAGAAAAGAAAAAACTTCATTTCAGTAATGGCTTTTGAAGTTGTAACAGGTGAAAATTAGCTTTGTTGGCAGACATCTTCCGTTCCCAAAAAAGTCCCTGCTCAATGAGAGGTACTCAGAGTATTTTTGAGGCAGCCCGTTCCCTTGATAAAAATGGGGATCTGACAAGTTTTAAAACAACACAAACAACTTACCGTTATTCTCAAGCGTTTCTTATGCGTACGTTAACTACAACAATAGTAAATTATTTAGTAAATTTTCTGAATTTTCTGAAGCGAGTCCAAAGTTTCCAGGTTATTTTTCTCATCGTATGTTCTTCCGGTAACAACTTATTCTTAAAAAAGCGTTTTAAACGTTACAAAGTATTTGATGGAAAATATCAAATACAGTAGAGGAAGTTGTTGAAGACCGTAAGAAAGTGAAAGGTTGCTTGTTTCTCCCTTCATCTTATTCTAAGTCACTTCCCGTTTTACTATGAACTCCGTCCTCATTGCTGCTACTTACAACGACATCGTGAGTAGACAAAAATGAATACGTAAAAGGACTGATACAGAAAACGCAAAAGATTTCCATAAATTTTCTAGTCCCTATCCCCAGAAACTGACAAAAAACCCTTTTACTACCTCAACTGATCCTACAACTGTAACCTTTATGAACGGCTTGTAAGTTGTGAGAACAGTGGAAAGGATGAGATTCAAAACAGAAAGTATTTTTCCTTATGTATTCCTTCTCTCAAGAGAAAACAACCTGCACACCAGACGGCCAAAGACTTTTTTTGTATTTTTCCATCTGTGATAAAAGGTCATGTTCCATTTTCATACCCTAACTCTTCCTCGTCGTGTACAACCCCACATGGCTTTATATTATTGTTCGTATACTTATTGCCACATTACGCATCAAATGTAACAAAGTTTACTTTACACAGCAGCAAAAACAGCTAAAAAAGTGATGTAGATAAGAAAAACAAGACGAATACAGAGCATTACTAACAGCACACGTGCTGTCAGAAAAGTTTCGATTCTTTAACAAAAAGCCATTTTTAAAACTTTCATACTTCTGCCTACTTTTTTTACTTTCCCTCGTTGTTACCCAAGGCGCTCCACTTATTATGCTTATTACCACACTGTACTATAAGGAAAATTCAGCTAGGTAAATCGGTTAAATATATTTTTACGACCAAACCATACGTCGGCAAGTTTTTATTGCCTATTTAATAGATAGGTAATGTAATAGATGTGCATTTCAAAGGAAAGAAAAACCACTAGTATCTTGCCACAAAAAACTGTGACGGGTAGAACATGGGACATATATGTAATTAGCCCCGCAGACTAACTGTGGATACACAAGATTACGTTTGACATACTTCAAAATGTACATGTATTTGTTTTAGTGTTCGTTATATTTTTCTCAACAGATGCTTTGTTGATTTTCTGCTGCTAGTACTGGTGTTTTCTATAGTTGACTTTTCTTGTTTCCGTAATTCGACCTATTCTTATCTGTTAAGTGTGAATAGTGTTGAGGTTAGTGTAGTGCAATACACTTGTCGAGGTTTGATGTGATTGCAAAAGTATACAACTTTCAAAAATAGGCCAGTTGGTTTAGGCCTGGTCTTGATTTTGTGTAAGAGTTGAAAACACTCATCCATTTTGCAAAGTACTATCTTTGGAACGAAAGAAAGCATTATTTTGATTGGAAGTAGCTGGCCAAAATTAAAATGTACCATAAAATGAACACGTAATGTATATTTGATTATATCGAATCGTCTTCAATTTAAGTCACCGATGTGTGCTCGAGCAAGAAAAATGCCAAGTGTTCCTAATAAATAACCACGCATTAGGTACGCCGATTACATAAACATCCGTATTATTGTACCCATCCCAGTAGTGGTACGCTGTTAGATTTTTGCTGTGTTTTGTTTTAATGTATAATGGACAATAAAGTATATATGTACATATGTCATATAGTCTTAGTAAACAATGCTCGAGCTCGGTAAATATCGGTAAAATCTTTTTAATTGTTTAGTTTGACGTGGATTATATTATATTGTGTACAGTAGTAGTATTAGCAAGTGTCCAGCAGCTTGCATCACAGAGAAACAGAGCTTCATTTCCAGTCGGCTTCAACAACAGGAACAACAAACCATACTTTGCCAGGCAAACCGATTTTATTCAAATTTTCTGTTTGTCTGTCTGCATTACTAGTCAAGAAATATGAAATTGTAAATGCAAATATCAGATATGAGAAAATTTTGGATTTTAACTAATCCATAGTTATCGGTGAGGGATTTGAGGAATTTGTAGGTTGGCTCCCGAGGTCAACCCAAGAAGGTAACGGAAAATTAAATATATAAACACGACCAACTGTACTACAATTTGAAGTAAACACCACATGCTGCCCGAGTTTCAACCGATATAACAAGGCGATCGTCGGATTGATTAACAAGAACTGACTTTTTAAATGCTACTTTCACCGCCATTCTATTCAGTTTTGGTACATTCCAATGTAACTATTACTTTATATTGTCTTAGTTTGTCCTTAACAAAACAAGTTCAGGTGTTACCACCTTATAGAAAACAACGGAATGCCAAACGTCCTTTTAAAAAGTTAAGAATACTACATTACCTGAAGCAGACGCCTTTAGTCGCCGTTGCATCAGAAGCTAAAGTTAAGAAATACATGGAATGAAAGCCAATCATGAGCAGAAAGGACAATAAAAATAATGCATTATGTCGTATTGTACTGTATTATGTATTGATAACGTAGATTGTTCTTGTGGACAAGAAAATGTATATATATATGTCACATTTTTCAAAAAATGCTAATTTTGCTGTGTCAACTAAAATTGTGCTTTCAAGTACACTATGATCAAAAGTTATAAATTGTGCTGGTTTAAGGACATAAATTTGAAATAAATGTCGCTCAAATTTTCAAAAAATACTGTGAAAATACCATGGTTTCAAAATACCAAAATGTTATTGCATACTGCATAAAAACTGTATAAAATTTGCATTCCTGGTTATTATACTATACACTCATATCTGAAATAATAGAAATTCAAAAATATAAACTTGGTTTATACGCAAAAAATAAAAATGTTTCACATGTTGTCGTCTCTATGATCAAGTAGTTTAAGCTCAAGTTTTATTTCCTGTATTACCTGAATTTATGAGTGCTTGAAAATTTTAAAACTTAATTTCTTAAATATTGTGTTTTTGAAGGCATCGTTTCAGAAGCTATACCGGCAAGACATATAGGTTTGTATCTCAGGTTTTGTGAAATTGATTTTAAGCAAATTAATTGTGCTTGTGCTGCTGCATTTTGGGAGTATAGCATGAACTAACATACAAAAAGCGTTTCCTGGGTGCTTGTATTTACTGGTATTGCTTTATTCCTTTTCCTGTTGGCTAAGTGCAAGTTTTGCAAATTTAGTTTATACTAGTTAAATCATATAGAAATTTTGTTTGATGTTTCAGTAACCCATAGTGTTACCATATTATATTTCAATATTAAGGATTAATCAATCCAAATATTGTACGTAATAATGCAAAATATAACTCGACACAAGTGAAGTTATATTCTTTTTCATGGTGTGTTTGTGCATACCATGAGTCAGCAATAATATTCATATTTTCACCAGACGTACAGGCGCCACCGGAATCGTTTCAATCTTCAGATTTATATTTTTTTTCATGGTGTGTTTGTGCATACCATGAGTCAGCAATAATATTCATATTTTCACCAGACGTACAGGCGCCACCGGAATCGTTTCAATCTTCAGTTTATTCTACGGCTGGACAACATCAACTTGTACCTTTTTAAAAATGTGCTTGTGAAAAAAGACATTTATCCTTTCTCCTTATTTTATACTAGACTACATGTAAAACATCCTTACTGAATAATTTATTGGCACACATTATTTATAATTTTTTCGATTGTTCAATCCATTTCGCCGCAGTGAATAAAGTGTACTCACCGAAGAAGTGCTGAGTAGACCACAATAAATCATTCGCGTGTCACATACGGAACGACGGGAGATTTTCTCACACATGTTACGATATTAAGTTACAATAGCGTCTACCCTGCATAATAAATAATAATACCTAATAAAACTCATAGACGGTTGTCTATATAAATTGACGTTGTAACCCAACACATACTCACTCCACTCGCTGTCAAAGGAAGCGATCTCCTTTCACTACTATCATAATCATCATCACCAGCTCCAAATAATATGCAGTTTAATAACATGGAGAACATGTATCACTTTGACCACACCTACCTTTAAGTGAACACACACAGCACACACATTACCAGTCGCCACTGGTAAACATGACTACCACTTGTAAAGAACGTACATTCTATTTGGAAAACGTTCCACCACCAAATTCACTTTTTTACCCCATTTCATATACTATCTGAATGTGTTATGTTATAAGTAAACCATGTCATGCCAGACCGATATGTTGTATTGAAACTCATTTCAATTGCTACGGAAACGATCGAGGAACAGATTCTAGCCAGGAAAAGCTGCAACTCAGTCAGTTTAATGGGAAAGGATGAGCGTTAAATCAATATACATACTCGACGTGCATAATAAATGTATAATGCATCAGTATGTATAACAAAATAACAGGACTTGATTATTCCAACAGACAGACGTTCAGATTACAAACTAATAAAAATATCAAATGAACTGGATTGAATGAATTGGAATGAATGTTTTATGGCTTTCAATGCCATTCCTTTTAATTCTGTTCTCGAAAAAGAACCTGTGGGGAAAGCTACGTGGCGTGGAGACATGAAACAATAAAACATTCCAATCATAAATGTACACTTTACGTACTGTTTGTTACCATCACTACTATTCGTGCATGCCTATATGCTCGCAACTGGGAAGATATGTGGATAGAAGATAGATAGTTGACGAAGAAATAAAAAAAGACTTCGTCATACACATGTCTACAAGTGAAGTCATAAATCATCCAGTTTTGGAAGAAAAAAAATTCTTTCGGCTTCTGTTCCCTTTTCTCTCCAAGCAACCTCGTTTATAGACGTGTGTCTATTCAAAGTAACAATCATGATATCGCTAGCAGGCAACGATATTCTAAGGACGTACACATACTATGTATTATGGTAACAAAATGTGAACACACGAGACAAAAAAGATGCTATTAAGTTCAACGTTCACAGCACACACACACATTTATATAAATTTCCCTATAGACAGAAGCGACATTATATAAGTACCATTACCTTCATCCTGTGTGTGATCTTATAAAAAATTCTCTATTTAGGCTTTTTATAAATGTCTGTAGTAAAAAATCATCATCATGAGAACTCAAAGACCAAGTTCACATTTGCTTTTTGTTCAACCACATTCCTATCAGGAAGAACAACACGCACACACATCCGAATAAATGAAAACTGTGTACCACGGTATGTAGATGATACCGAATGGTAAGACCAGATAATATTATATGAACGTTTTTGTTTGCACTGCTGCTGTCGCTGCTTTCAATTTCTTAACATATCTATATCGTTTGTATGCACTTAACACAGCGACTTTTTTTTAGGTATTTATTTATAAAATAATGGTGGAGCTGCTGTATAAAACTCTATCCAGATAGTGCAGTTTATTTTCTGTAAATTCCATATTATTACTCCCGTTTTGCTGTCATACTACCGTGTGCCCTTCTCTTCTTTCTCTTTGTGTAAACAAGACACTTTTGAAGATTATCGTGTAAAAACGAGGTACTTTTGATACAACCTGCTTTGTGCGCCACGCTTTCATATCAACTGTGTATGTACAGGTATGTATCAATTTCACCTAGCAACATGACTTTCTTTTATCAAAAGAGAAAACTACAGCATGCCTTTCTTTTTTAACTAGAGAGAAAGAGAGAGAGAGAAGTAGACAAGCAAACACGCACGAGATTCCTGTGTAAGCCTTTCTTTACCTAGATGTTATGCTATATCTGTTGAAGACAATAGCCGCGAGACAAGTTTGTAGAAAAAGTACTAAATAAAAAACTGACATGACCTTTGTACTCAAGGGTTACGAACAACAACTTCATTAAAATGATCAACTCTTCAAAGGTCACAATTATTCTAAACTTCAATCTCTGATAACAATGGATTGTACAAATCATTGCTATTAAAGTAGTACTAAAATAAATGACAAAAAAGTTTTAAAATTATCTGTGAATGTGAAACAAAACATGGTGAAACATGAAACATGAAACAAAATATAAATATTAAAACAAGTTATATACGTTGTACAATTGGGCTAATATTTATCAATATTTATTAGTGTAGATAATATTATCATTTAAGTTGAAGTAAAGAAAACTAGTGAAGGAGTGAACCTAAATAGAGTACAAAACAAAAAATTGAAAAGCACCATAGTACAGGGTAATGCTTTGAACATGGGAAGATTTTAGTTTTCATATTAGCCAAAACGGTAAAACTGGACATGAGTGAGAAAACACAAAGGAAATATTACATCGGCATTAATCGTAACAAAGAAAACTCATCTAGAAGATAATAAAATAATATGGTAGTTTCACGTTAAGCTATACTCTGAGGATAAAGCAATTTTTCCCTATTTGCTTGTTTGTTTGTCATAATTTGTTTTTTTGGAATACAATTAACAATCTCGTAAAAACCGATAAATCGCCTCTTACATTACGATCATTTATTCCGACGGGAAAAAAGGGTCGATCAGTCGTCCCTGATGTAAATTTACGGGACGATTATGTCAGCAATAAACTTAAGAAACGAAAATAATATTTTTAGGGAAAAATGGTGTAGTCATTGAATATTATTGTGCTTATGGAAAAAGTGCCACCCCAAATTGAAGAAAAAAGCCCTACCAAATGGCGTGTATACATTTTACTCAAACAATCAACCTTATAAAAATCATCGTCATCGTCAGCTTGGATTAACTGATCAGCAAAATGACAACATACTGTTTTATTAGTGGGGTGACCACACGATAGAGATATCTTATTCAAGACATGATGACCAACAAATTTCCCACATGGGATTTAAGTTTTCAAACGTAAAGTTGAAGAGACTTTCTGATGCTAATAGGTGTAACAAGTGGAAACACTTTGATTTTTTGTACAGCATGAAATTGACGTTCATCGTATTTTTTAAAGACTCAAACTATGTACCAGATTTTAGATGCACTTTTGTAGTTTTCTTAAAATTCTATGTAAACATGGTATCAGTATTACGACCCTAAAAGATGTGTTTAAGTTACCTCAAGAAGCAATGACTGGAGGGCTAGAATATAAAAAGAAACGGGGCCGTCCAAAGCGTACGACAAAAGCACTACAAAAAGAGTAGGAAATCGTATATTTTTTGTAAATTTAATAAGAAATAAAAATATTGAATCACTTTTCGTCCCTTAAAATTATTGATGAAATAATCGTCCCGTAAAATTAACATCAGGGACGACTGATTGACGCTGTTTCTCGCAGGAATAAATGATCATAATCGAAGGGACGATTTATAGGTTTTTGAAGTACGGCGAAATTTTCCCATGTTTTTGTGCTTGCTTTTTTTATAAAAACGAAATACCCTAGGGCACTGGTGGGTGGTTGATGACTACCGTATTCATAAATAAAAAATACGGAACACAAGGTGACCGGGTTCATCATGTGGCTAGACGACTGCGACTTTTGCCAGAAGCCATAGGGCAAGTAACCCGAAGTAAATAGTAGGCGGGGTTTTTCTAACATCTCTTCAGAGCTACATAAGTCATATCATAAAATGACGGTGACACTTTAATCTTCTTAAATAACGAAGTTGACGAGAATATTAAAAAGGAACGGAAGTAAAAATGTTATGAATCCATTTCAACTTTGAGACCATAACCCATCTGCGTTATTTTCTTAGCGCTTGTAGTTACTAAGTTACGAAACTTGATAAAAATGGTGAAGTACAAAATTAAAATAGTTGTACGTAAACACACATTTGTATAATAGGTAGCTTATATCTACTTATCATCATTTACACTCATGTCAGCCCGGTCTCTGTCTTGCCCTCTCACTAATGAGTTTGCCAGATTATTAAAATCATAAAACGTGAAGTGCTAATGTAAACGGTGCAACTTGAGTTGGCAAGAAGGATAGCTGGCGGTAGTATAAAATAACAACAAAGTGTCTAACAAACACGGTATAAACTAATTCTACGAGTTGTTGTATCTTTTGAAGAAGTGAGTTTAAGCAGCAAGAAAAGAAGATGCACCCACTAAATTAAATAAAGTACCAAAAATAAAAGCTTAGTGGGAGTGGTGTCGTGAAAACCTAAATGGGGAGGAAAAGGAAAAATTGTCGTTTTCTTACCAATGCAAGTAAGTGAAACGGTCGTGAACGGATCATCTTCCTCCTCCTCTACTGGTAATGTGCTGGTGTTGTTGTTCATTAAGTCGTTAATGGTGTCTGCATCGTTTGAGTTTAAGGACCAGTTTCCTCCCGATTCCCAGGTCCAGTTGTTAGCGTTAATGGTAGAGGAAGCGGTGGTAGTGGGACCGTTACCGACATTCATCCTGTCACTTCTATCGTAACCCTCCATCCTGTAGAAAGATACACAGAAAATAATAATAATCGAGAAATGGCAACAGGATTGTTAAAATGTGAACATAACATGATATTGTAATTATGTTAAATGGAATTTGAAGTAAATTCAATGTTTTATCTAAAAATGAATAAAATTTGGGATCTCATTCGGAATGTGTACATGAATGTGATGCCATCGTCAGTGCATTAGCAAAGTAAATGGTCCCTTACATACATCTCTGTAGTTTTCACCCTTTTACTCTTAATAAAAAGCACTTTCACTTCTGTGTACTTCAGTGCTTATTTTCCAAACACACAAAATCTCAAACATATTCACAAAATTGTCTTGTCCATCATTGAACATATCCTCGTTTGTAGGAGGAGCAGGCCAAAAGCGATACGGGTCGAAAATGAGTTGATGCTTTAACCATGATAAATAACCTTGCTTTCGACTTTTAAACACTTCCGCGATAAAAATGATTAATGTCTAGTTGCAAAATAGATGTGAGATCAATTTCAATTTTTCGTAACAAAATAATGACAAAAGTTGCTTCATTTTGTCCCTTTAGTTTGACAATCTTTAGTTTTGGCGTTTGCAGAAACAGTGCAGTATCTGTCATCTGAGTGTGAGCATGAAGACCTTTTGACTAAAAGGAGTTGTTAGTAGCTGACAATTCAATGGGCAAAAACAAAAACATGAAAAAGTTTGTGTAATGGCGCAACCCATAGATTTCAGACGAAAAAGGGGTTTCTAGAAAAACAACAGAACTGTAACCACAACTCCGACCCAGGGTCGTTCCTCTAACTACATTGAGTACACGCCTCCAATTATGTGTAGTAAAGTTAATTCATCAAACCAGCCAGCTAGCAGTATCAGTAACCAATACAGTAGTCTGATGCCAATTGGTAATGCGAATGATAATGATGCCGGGATGACTTTTTGCCTGTCGATCGGTAACCTGAACGCTCAAGTGTATAATATGACGTGTTGCCGTGTATGGTAGAAAAGTTCAAAGGTACACACGTACTATTCAACGTTTTTCTTTGAATAGTTTCAAACTTCACAAAGAAAAAAGAGAGAAATGGCAAAACTTGGTTTCTATTGAATGGGAATTCGGTATGTGCTCTTACAGCTAATGAAGTCTCATAGTCAACCGTATACATGCACACAACCTTTCCCCGCTTTTTCTCGGCTCCTTTCTCTTTGCGGCAGCATTTGAAAATGAGTGAAAAGCTAAATAGTGCATAAAATTCCTACGAATAACTTTATGTAACGTAACCAGAATGATTTTGATCCTTGAAAAACTCTTTTGCTTTATATTGCCGAACCATAAAGAGTTTTACTAAAAAGAAGGATATTTAGTGATACGCTATCAAAAAAGCAGAACCTACTTTTATCCCATCAAAATATTCATAGTAAACATTTATTTCACACGCACTCGCCTCGCAAGTATGGCACAACACTGATCGTTAGAATACATATCTTTCATTATTGTTGAAGAAAATTTTGTCGTAAGTGTGGATTCCAACAATCTAAATAACTATGCAAGTTATCGTGACCCACGAGGGGCTAGGTCGGAACCCAGTTGCTTACTTTACTGACGGTCAAGGCTACCCGTTCGTGAGAGAAATATAAATTGTTTGAGCTTATGGGGTGAATAGAGTAACAGATCAACGAGTGATCATTTACATGCTTCTAGTGCATGGGTAGATGCAGAGAAACTAGATGCGATGGGTCTGGTTCATGAGAGTATTAAGTCGTGAAACGACGAACTAAAAATAAGTCATTTCTCTGATGCATTGTTTTGATCCATAAAAATGGATAGTCTGGCAGAGTGTAGGTTCTGTGGGATAACTCCTATCGACCCATTTCAATCAATTGTTGATCCATTTTTTTCTATTCACCAATTGGGTCCAACTAGGTAGATTTATCTCAAACGGAACCCTCGGCCTTCAGTATTGTATATTTCCTGTGACTCGGAAGTGATGTGGTATGTCTATTTAATTGATCGCCTGAAAATCTGAACAACATGTATTTTTCGAGTCACTTAATAGGTATTCTACAGTTGACAGTACTTGATTGCGAATGATTGCATTTCAATACAAGTCTGTGGATACATTTTTCTTAATATCAAATATTCATTGTGAATGTAAATGGTGAATTTTTTGGTACATGTCAAAAATACACTACATAATGTCTACAAAACTAGGTAGGTTACCTGCCTTCTCTATTTTTACGCTGGTAAATACTGTCTTGTCGAGTACTATTTGTTTTTGTGGTAAGCCGTTCAAAATTCATTAGGAAATTAATCAAGCTTAAACATTGCAGTCATTAATCAATCAAACAGATGGAAGTGTATCAGCCACTGGCCAGCATCAACTAGTTATTTCTCTCGAACAAACTCGCCTACCTTACAAATAATCTTTTTGCAATTTTCTCTCCACAAAATAACTAAAAGGCCAACAGGAAACGGAAAGGATGTTGTCGCGAGGTAAGTATAGTTTCTGTCGGCTCAGTCCACCAACGGCGGGATAGTGAAATGTGACTGACGGGGCAATAAGCATCAGAGTTACAAATTGCACATCTTTTAAATTATAGTGCATGAGCTTACGAATTATACAGATTTAGTGTTCCCAATTTACTTCTGTACCTGGGTTTAATTCGTATATGTATATCACTGTCAAGAGTGAAGTATTATGACTTAAATGGCAGGAGACTTTACATCTTCCCAGCCGCACTCCTAAAATATATTTGGCGATCTAAGGGAACTATGGGTACAACAGTAATTGTAACAGTGAGTGTATCAGGTAAAAGGGTAACTTATAATAATCCCATTTGGGGATTCCGCAATTGGAATTGCAGGACGGGGTACTACTACATGTACCATGGGGTCCAGCCCTTAAGTAATTACGTACAAACATAAATGGCAATCGAATCGCAAGTGTAAACATAACAAAGGTGATAAGGAAATTGATGTGTGCAATTCATTCAACGCATCAATTCATATTACTGTGTAATAATACAATGTTTTCAACAAGGACATTCTCAATGTACATACAGATACCCCATAAATTCATTCGCTTATTTAAAAACCTATTGGTACCAGTTTTACCTAGCAAATAAGTCCAGTGAAACGAGTGTCAGCGTCATCACATCCTTACACCAGTAATCGTTTTAATTATAATACCAGCTTGAATGCTGAATACAGATACCCACTGTGATTTTATAAGTCATAGTGAAAGTACGCAAAGTCATTTTATTGTATAAAAATGTAGATAAAAAAGATGGGTATTGACGAGGGAGCATAAAAGAAAAAAATCTGCTACTTTAATCCCTTTTCGCCACTTTTTTGCTTCCTTTTCTTCTCGTTGCTCTTCCGCAGTCTCTCAGCAGAAAAAATGAAGTTGGTAGAAAAGCTTATGTAATTGTAACGGGTGTGACAGCGAGCTTTATATTGTGACAGGCAAGATGATGGTGATGAAGTGGGGGAGTTGGCTGAGAAAGAAGAAAATGAAAAAAATCTCTTCAGAGGCATACCCATTTTTTTCTAGAGACAGAAAAATGTGAATTCATTCGGCGGTGGAAGCATTGTATAAGTAGGTGAGGAGTATAGGTATGAACTCGCTTTTCCGCTATATTTGTCGTTTGCTTTTCTTAACTGTTCTCATCTCTTTTCCTTTTGTTCCTCCTGAATTACAACAACTGTACCATGTAGACAGACTCCTGGTAATGGCAGTCTGTCTTTGGTAATGAAACCAAAATATAGGAGCCATCTTTTTCGGTTCATAGTTACGCCTCTGCATTGATTATTACTACTCTGCTCTTAGAAAGGCAAGAAAAAAAACTTAAGTAACACTCTTTGTGAATTACGGTAGAGTGCCAAGGAAAATAAAAAGAGTAGCGGAAGCAAAAGTTACACAAAAGCTGCTGTTATTGTTGCTGTTTGAGTAAGTAGCAAAGTGAATAAAGTAAGTACCTACGCATAACAAGAGTGCGAGTATTGTGTCGTATATCGTGGAATAGTCCGATTTTTAATACTTTCTCCGGTTAGTGCATACTTTCTCATAATCGGACTGATTGTAAGCTCTTTACTTTCCATCTGATCCAAAGTTTGTATATATCCACAGGCACGTAGTATGTAACTCTAATAGTGTGTTGTTGAAAAATTGAGGTACACAATAGCTGAACGGGCTTTCAAAATGAAAAAAGGAAAACAGAAATCTGAAAAAGAAAACCTTTTTTCCTGACAAAAATGAAATAAAGTCGATTCACTTTCCGTATTGTTGAGAATCGTAAAGGCTCAAATCTGCATACGCCACAGCACAGAAAGCCAGAAAAGGGAGAGAGGCAATAAAGCGCACTGTAACTCCATAAGAAGTAGCTTGTAAAACACGTTTTCAAAAGAGTTTCAGAGTATATGTGAAGATACAGTCAATAGAAGTTCATTGCCGAAAGCTCCATTTTAATCTGCTAACCCATAATATACCATCGGTTTGTGAAAGTCTTTTTATGTTCTGTACTCTAAACCGCAGCGCCATCTGGCGCCTTTAGGGATACAGCCCACGGCACGCACGGCCCGGAAATAAAATTCGATGAAACACGGTACATTACACTCCGTTATCGTAAATTTTGCGTCTCATTGGCAAAAACAAAGTTAAAAAATGCAATCAATCAATCAATAAGGTTACGCTTATTTATTTATAAAAATAGCTACATTTTCAAACCAACAGCCGGAGTACTGCTCAAGATTACGATTACAATAAGTATTTTTTCAACAGATAGGATCTTAATAATAAAGTAAAACTTTAAAATGGCGAGGTTCCTTATTGTTAGGTACTTGTTATCATGAGATATAAACATTCATGCGCATGCATAATGCATCCGTGAAGATGGATGAAGAAAGTACATAGCACGTTTTTCTTTAGTTTCCTTATTTCAACCATCCCCACGACAAAAAAGCGTCGTCCCTTGTCAAATCATCACCCAAGGTATGTATACACACGCATAAGAAGGGAGAANTAGCACGTTTTTCTTTAGTTTCCTTATTTCAACCATCCCCACGACAAAAAAGCGTCGTCCCTTGTCAAATCATCACCCAAGGTATGTATACACACGCATAAGAAGGGAGAAAAAAAAACCATCCTTGTTCCTTGCTCTTCGCTGGTAAGCTGAGGTTTGATTTGCTTGTCAAACTTTTTCTTCTTCTTCTTCGTCCTATTTCTTTTCTCTCTCTCTTGAGATAGTTCAATCCCTCAATATTTTTTGCATGGTTTTAGCTTAAGTATCGGTGCACATACGTGTTCTAATGCTTTCCAGTAGATTTTGAAGTTGAAAAATACATGCTTGGGTGCTTAAGTCTTTCTCATATATATTCGAGACAGGGAAACTGACACACTACAAATGAAAATGACTAGAAACCAGCAGCAGCATGGAGTGTGGTGGCACAAAGAGTCTTCGTTTATGTGGTCATGATACCATGTCAAATATTGTATAGATGTACGAATATTTGGTTATGGCGGCAGATATGTTCCATTTTACGTGATTATTATAGTGTATTTTTATGAAATATTTATATAAAAGATAATGCCCGCCAAACACACATGTATTCCTTCAATCCCTCATTCTTCTCTTGGAGTACTATTCAAGTATGGCATTTGTGAATTTGAAGGATGATGTACATGTGTGTGTGACATGTTGTGTGAGGAAACCACTTTTGCCATGAAATAAACACACCACATTACATAAAACTTTATATACATTTACGATAGCAGGGCAAACACGGATCTGCACACAGGCAAAAAAATTACGCAGCGACTTTTTTCTGTCCGTCCGTCTAGAAAAGGGGATAATAAAATACGAATCATGCATGCATGCAAAAAAATCGAAACAAAAAAGGGGAAATCAAAGAGGGGCTAAACCTACGTACATACGTGTAAAAAAACGCAGGAGTTGTGAGAGGAAAGAAGGAAATATATAGAAAATAAAGTGGGGTGAATAAAGTCAATAAAAGAATTCAGCACAGTACACTGCCGCCCGTCACCAATGTGCCACCGTTTATAAGACACCACCACCGTCAAAAGTTTTATATATAAGCTTTGATTTAAATGCAGATTGCTTCATTCCTTCTTTTCTTGTTTCTTCTATAATTCTTCCGTCTTCACCTTATACTTTGTGCTCACTCACTTGTCTACTTTCTCCTTACTCTCATCTACTTTCGCCTGATATATTTAGCTGTGTATTATGGTGAAGATGATCGTGATTTTAGTCAACCCTTTGGTATTTCTGCCACGAAATTCTTTGTAGACTCAGTCAGTGAGAGTGAGCAGAGCCGCGCCTTTAGAGAAAAATTGGAAAGATGGCAAAGAAGACAGGGGAGAGTGATAGGACAAAGTATACTGACGAATGAGTCAATACTCATGGAAAAAGGTAAAAGATACAAGTTGTTATCATTTTTGTGTTTCTTTCTTATTTGACAATGACAAGAAAAATGCTCCAAGAAAGTGCGTCTTCAGAAAGAAGTCCACTCGGTTCCGTATACGCTCCTTATTATTGGTTCGATTGCTTCAGATTATGGGTTTAAAAGATTTTCAAACTCAAGGTTTGTGAGCAAACGTAATAAAAACAAACTTTATATTCAATTTTCCGGCGAACAAGTTATTATTACTTTTCCTCGCACAACTTTCCGCTCCAGAGACTTGTCGTAACAACGAAGAGAATAATGGGACGTGGGAATGTAGAGCTGAACATTTGTTAACAGGGTTCAAGTGAAAAACCAATAAAGTCAAAAGCGGTTCTCGTGTGATGGTACCAGTTTTCACATTTCAAAAAATCTCAATATTAATAAACGAAACCTTCCCTCGTAAGGTTTTCTAGATAGTACTAGAAGAAACTGCATGGGAAATTCGATTGGTACATTTGTCAGGCATCATTTTGCACAACATACCTTCATTGTGTTAACTGAATTCCAGTTCTTTAACCCTCAATTTATTTCTAAATTTATCTTTGGCAAAATAAAAAATATATATTATCCAATTGTATTGTGAAATACAAATTTTTTCCAGCGTGCAACATGAATATCAAATCATGTATTATGAAGGGTTTGGCAGAGCTTTAAGTTAAATCGGTAACTGTAGATTTTTAATTCATATCAGGTAGTAACAGCAATGCAGTGCGCCCACACATAGTTCTTGAACAGTTGTCCTCATCGTTACAGTACAGTTACAGTTCTCATTCTAGCTATGAGACACGCAAGACAGAAAGAAATGAAAGGTAATAATATATAATAGCACATTTAGTCAACCGTATTCCATAACCTTATCTCTTTTTCGTCTTTCTTTTCTCATATGTCACTAAACGAGCATTCCTTGGAGATTTATCCTAGCAATTTGTTAAGAATAGGAACAGAACCACACCGAGTGTGTTTCATACATTCTTTTTATCGTTTTAGTATTATATTTTGTTGACCCCATTATTTTAACTATATTAGATAGGCATAAATTGCACACCATTGCGCACCGCATCATTTTTATTCACCACCAGTTCCTACACGTACGTGTTTCTTTTCTACACATGGTTTTATAATGCTACTACACGATATACAGACTCTAATGCAAAAGGACAGGTGTGCAAACAACTATTTTTAAAATCTATGTATATTAATATTTTAGTTTTAGACATTTAATCTAACGATGTGCTGACTAAAATGGAAGATTGGCTATGTGAACACTTAATTCAAATTTCATTTTTGTGTCAGTAATTTTATCAGCTTTAGTAAGTATATTATGTTACCTAAGGATTCCCTTGTTAAATGCATGTGCTTCGGAATTGGTTTATGGAACAAGATGGGAGTATTAGATAAAATTTTGAATCGGTTAACGAATCAAATGACTTTGGAAACACGTTTAGGCAGATTTTATTGTCTTCTTTTAAGCAGCACTACCTGACCTAGTCTATTGAATTACAATCATTCATAGTTCAATTATAGGCTCGTTTTAACGCTTTATATCGGTTAATGAAATTTTAAATGAATGAATGTAATATTCAAGAGTAGAGTATTGGTGTCAGAAACGAATTTTTGAAATATCAATTTTTAAGCAACGAAACTAGTGTAAGCCTACCAAAAAATCTACAAATTTAAATTATGGAACCGGTTTTTTCTCTCGTCATTGGTTATTTCAGATTCTTGGTTGTTTTTTCAGGTTTATTAGACATGTGTTGTTAACTTCAGAGCCGTCGCACCAGGGGTCTTAAATCTGCCGTATCGCGGTAACGACGTTCGGAGAACATTTAACCTAAAAGAATTTAAAACATCATAAAACGTTTTTTATTGGGAGAACATCTAACCGAAATCACCTTGTTCGGTTGGAGAACATTTGAAAGATTTAAGACCCCTGCGTCGCACAATAAATTGCATTTTATTACGCTGTATGAAGACTCTGGAAACTGCTTTTACATAGCACACATACAAAATACAGTTACGATGCGTGAAACTTACTATTTTGCACGTTTTGTTTTTTATCAAAAGTGTCTCCCAAATAGCACAACTACCTTTATGTAACTGATAACAACCTTGAAGTGCTACAGTTTTATCAGAGTCTCTAAGCGTTTAATGAGACTTATTTCACTACATGGAACTTTTAGTTGTCAACGGCTTTGAGGAGAAAATGTTTAAATTTTATTACAACACGACACAATATATCGTTTGTTTTACTTTTACATACAGTTTGTATTCCACCTAAAAAATTGTTTATTGTTGTATTGAGGTAGTAGTTTTTCGATACTCAAAATATTTAGTGTGGATAGTTAAATGAAGTGTGTAGTTTTAGACGCATTCATGTGTTTAGAATAATATATTTGCAACATATTTGGCGGACCTAATTTGTAAAATTCTGTTCAAAATAATTTCCTGTTAGTTGTGTTAAGATGATAGAAATATTGACAAATTGTTTACATTTATTTCTTGGAGTTCATGAAATAGACTGACGAAATAAGCTCAGTTTGATTTGTTCATCAAAACGTGTAGGTATTATAAATATGAAGAAAGAGATTTTAAGAAAGCTTTGTATTGTGGCTGCCACTAAAGTATCACGAAGTGTAGGAAATATAGACGATCATCATCGAAATGACGACGAAGACTATTTATTTATTGAATTTGAAGCATAATTAATGTAGGTATTAAAGTTTTTAACATACATTAGAACGTGATACAACTCAATCGTCCTGCTTCTAAATACGTGTGCTACAACTTCGAGTTTTCGACCCTCTGCCTCCTAACAGTATGTATGCATACATACCGAAGTGAACGTGAAAAGGGTAGACGTAGGAATAATGATAAATTATCAATGATAATATACTCAGAATAGTGTACAGTTTTAAAAACACGAGTTATGTTACAACACAAGCGTCAGT